>SRQA01000546.1:0-20596 GCA_018360365.1 Claviceps citrina | reverse complement strand
AAAAAAAGAAGAAGAAGAGGAAGAAGAAAAGGATCGTCAGGAGGGCGCCAGCGTCAAGCACAGCTTTCGAAGAAGTTCGGGGCGTGTGTTCGGGAACAGAGAACGAGTGACGATGCAAAGCGAATGCAAAAGCTCGGACTGGTGGTTGGCCGGATCAGGGGCGGGCTTCCACCACGACGGTGCTTCGGACTGGCAGCAAAGATGTGACGACTAAGGAGTAAGGACGAAAGTGCCAGTGGCGGTGGGACATGGAAAGATGGCAGTGGACGGGACGGGCGTGGGAAATTATCTGGGGTTTGTAGGACAAGAAGTTGAACCTGGTCGGGCTGGGCCAAGCGCAGCCGCCAGCACACGGTGCACACACGCACCACGAGAAGAGAAGTCGACGGAGCGCTGGGCCGTGACTACCTCGCGGATCCGTGGGCGAATGGCAGATGGCAACAAGACGAGGAAGAGGGAGGAGAGCGAGAGCGGAAAGTGAAGAAAGAGATGAGGGAGGGAGCCGGCAGCGACGGAACAGTGTGTCGAGGGAAAGGAGAAAAGCCAGCTCGGCAGAAGGAGAAAAGCCTGCCAGTCGGGTTTACAATGGAGATGGCGGCCCAGCAGAAACGCGGAAGAGTGAATGGGCCGGACCAGCCAAAATTGCACTGCGCGGTGGTGTAAGTTGTTGTACATGCAGCAGCGCCATGGACACGGCGGGCGAAGGGCGGCGAGTACGTACCTGCTCCTGCCTGCACTCTCGCGCCCTGGCTGTTGGCCGGATGGGCGGCAGGCTGTGCGGGGCCCGTTGCTCGTAATTGCTGCCGTCCGTCCCCTGTCTCGATGGCGCCTGTGGCTCTTCTGTGAGACCGGCGCAGGTACCGGTACCTGCTACTAGGGACTAGCCTCTGGGTGTAGCCTGTAGGCAGCAGGAGCCCGTTCCCGAGGCACCGTATTGCCCGATGGGATCCTCTCTGCTGCACCTGAAGTCCTGAACCGCACGAACCTGGGACAACTTTCAGACGACACACTTTCAAGAGCCAATGGGATCTTGCACCGACGGCTTCCAAGGCGGGAGGGATGCTGTCCGTGGCCAGGAAAAGGAGAAGAGCTCCCCGTCAAGGCAAACAAAGTTCGATCCGGGTTCTATGAATGTCCCAGTCAGCACTGTCCGCAGTGCCTTTAAAGCCCCGGAGGTAGTAAGGTGTGTGGCGTTTTGCCCAGCGCTAGAAAAAGATGAAAACTCTTTCGATGACCAGCTTGACGAGGCGAAGCTGCTTAGGAACCCCCTATCCAACATGTTGCCGAGCACGTGTTCCCATCGCCATTTCCTTCGCACAGCATCAACACACAGAACAGACAGAAACGCACCGTAAATTGGACGTGACCAGCAAGTGTACTCTTGGAGTCGGCGTGAACATGAGAATCACAATTGTTCCCAATGTGACTACCAGGCTCTCCTTGTATCTTTGCCAGGCCTATGCAACTCAAATTATACCTCTCGCCGCGTTGGAACACTTTTCATCGACAATTTTGTTAATGTTTTGGTGAGCTGTATCGGCAAGTGCAGCCACGGGATGAACAATTGTCCCAGTCAATCGAATCTCGGGCTCGAATGGTGCCAGGTACCTGGTGGACAGATGACGGCGATGATGGCGATGACGGCTAGAATGGGCGTGGCGTGGGGCAGCGACGAATGACGCGCAATTGGTACTTTCAGGTGCCCTGGAATCCTGGAATCAGCTCCTCAGCTCGCACACCGTGGTTCGGACTGGCTGGCCAGCTGGTCTGGATCGGAGCGCGAGGGAGTCTGTTGCTGGCGAGAGCCGTGAGCTGAGGCAACCGCAGCTCAATCTCGACGTGCTGCCGTGTCCGTGGGGGGTGGTTGAGCCTGCAGAGAGCTTGAATGAGAGAAAGGGAGAGAGACGATCGCAGCACGTGTGGCGGATAAAGCCTTTTTACTGAGGCAGGAACATGACAGCGACTCGGCGGATGAGTCTGTATCCGTCCCTGCCAAGTGATGGACGTCCTGCAGGGCCGGGCTCAGACAGGTGAATACGAGAAGTTGGTACATATTAGCCGGGGTATTGGGTGCTAGGTACCTAGGTACCTAGGTAGGTAGGTACCTAGGTACCTAGCCATTATGGGCGGTGGCCCATGGGCCATGGGCCATGAATCCCAAGTCGGCTTGGTCCATGCTCACGGTCCGACGACTCAACCGCAACGAGGCAGGCGCGACCAGCAGCAGCGAGCAGCAAGAGAGAGGGCAGGGCAGAACCAAAACAACGTCCTCCAAACGGCACAGAATGCTGCATCCATCAATTCGTTTGGCATTTCTCACCGGTCCGGCCGCCTTGATCCAGGGCACAACCTCACGATGTCAAGCCCACCAGCTCGTGGCACAAACCGACTCTTCATAGCTTCGAGCCTTGTGCTCCCCAACTGTTCCTTCTGATGCTGCAGGAACCGCGCCGCGAGAGGCGGCCATGGCAATTGCCGGCGTCTAGCTCAGTGTCGTATCCAGCGGGTACGTTTTACCTCCTTCTCATGGCATACAACGGACGAAGCTCGTGGTAGACGCTACCTACAACTACTGTTCCCAAGCAAACTAGCACTGCTGTTCGACCAACCGATGACTCATCTCTATACAGCGCTCATTTGCACGGCTCTCATCATTCATTCATTACCTGATTTGGGAGGTGCACAAGTTTTGCCTTGACCGCAACACAGCATCTGGCAGATGTGCGCTTTGGGTTTATGCTGCGCATCGGATCCGCTGACTGACAGCAGTTGAGTTTGGCCACGAAGGCGGTATTGCGTCCAGCCCGCAGCGAACAGTCTGGTCTGCACAAACGGTGGGGACACATGTCACTAACTGACACATGCAGGAGCACCGAGTGGCAAGCAGTCTGCTTGATTTCTTTCCCACGAGTGCCTGTACAACGTCGGGATTTTTTTGCCCAGCCTAGGCATCGCTGTAGATCATTGTTGCGGCAGGTACTCGGTACCACGTTTGTGACGGAAGTCAGCTTTTGTCTCGCAACACCCGGGCTGCGAGCTTCTGAGCCGGGTTCATCGTCAACAAGCACTGTCAAGCAGCGGGCTGTCTTGGAAACACACACAGTCATGGGGTGGGGTGGGGCCCTTGCTGTGATGTTCCTTGATATATATATCAATAGACGTCCTCATCGACCGACGGCCGACAAGGCGTTGATGCAAGAATACTTCTGAAAAGAATCTCATGATTCCGCTTCCAGCAGATGGGCTCACCACCCAAGGGTCGAATCTGCCGCCTTCCATCTCCTGGCCTTGCGTGCCATGATTGGCATTGGTTTCTGATTCCAAACCGCCGGTCGAAAGGGGAGTTCCGAAATGTCCGAGACTCCAACTGGCGGCGTGCCGCGTGTGTGCATATGCTCCGGGCGTGCAGCGGGGTGGATGCTGATATTGGCTATTTCAGGGGTAACTTTCCAGAGTGGTGCGGGGAATGGTGCTGCGTGGCAGAAATGCTTGGTCGCTTGGTCAGAGACTCGGAAAGTGCGTCATGATTTTCCCAGTTTCCCAATTCCCATGGCGACGACCCCCATGGCGATTGGCAATATGCAGTGATGCACTGGAATATCAGCTGCAACTGATTTGCTGCTTTGCGCAAGTGGCCTCGTTTATTACGGTCCAACCGCCAACCACCGCCGTAGTGTGCCATTCGACATGGGCTCATCATCTTTCTGGCCAGATTTTTGCGCGCCGACAGACAATGTGCAGAGCCACAGCACCCAACGGTTATATGACCCAGAAGCTCGTCGATTTAGACCTTGGCGATGCTCGCCCCTGGCAATCTCTCCCCCGAGTGGGCCCAGACGAACCAAGGACGCACGACGCCCGGACATAACCTCCCGCAGCCGGCGTTTGACGTTGGCCTGGGAAGCACTAACCTCTGCAGGCCTCTTCCGAACGAAGGCGTGTCATCCTTTCTACTAGGTATGATGTATACAGTACTCCGGAAATTTCAAGGGGGCTGGCAGTGTGGCGGGGGGTCGGGGTGGACAAGCCGGGCGCGACAAGTTTGAAGTATGTAGACTACGAGCGTGGAAGGGGGAAGGAAACTAGGTAGAGAAACTAGGGTGGCCAACCGTTACACCAGTGACCACTGACCACCATCCGTCCCCTGCCAGGAGACAGAGGACAAGGGTACGATTTTCTCATGCTCCCGCTCCGATGGACATGTTATTGTACACGCACGGCGGGGTCAGTTGCAAATCAAGAAGAGGAAAAATGAGACGGAAATGAGATGGGCGACGAAAACATGACTAGACTGCCTGCTCGTTTTCTCTCACCCGAATGCAGACAAAGACTGAATAGGGCTGCTGACGAAAAAAGTGCTAATACACATGTGTGCATGTCGTGTAAATTGGTGGTGGCTTGGTTGTATTCGTCGCCCCCCCCCCCCCCTTTCTTTTTTTCTTTTTTTCTTTTTCTCTTTGCTTTTTCCTTGGATACGCCCAATAGATACGCCCAATGTGCCGAGGGCACGGCACGTTTTTCTCTTTCGCTTCCCGCTGCTGCACTCCTCGCCCCCCTTTAATCTTTCTTGGCCTGGACGCTGTTCTCCACTAACACGACTCGGGATGGTGCGACCGCCGACAGCGTGCGAACCGGGCGTGGGAAATGATTCCCGCCGTGGCTCCTTCCCGAAGTAGTCTTAATTATGTTTATCTCCTTAGAATCCGTGAGACTACACTTCCGTACCGACCGGGACGTTGCGCCAATCAGAAGCGTCGCATTACAGGTACTCTACGTGCTATACTAAAACGCACTATAATATATGTCCCTGCAAGCTTATACACTACAAAGAGGTACTTTATATATCACGTAATTTTAGTGGATCACATAGTTACTAAGAGTAACCTGCTTATGTAATTCGAAAAGCGGGGCAGAAAAATGGGTCGGTACGGAAGTGTAGTCTTACGGATTCTAAGGAGATGGGTTTTTTTTTTTCCTTCTTTTTTTAAAAATAAGTCGAATTTTTTTATCCTAATTTTTTTAGTTTCCTTTTTTTTTTTTCATGTTTATATTACCCCGTTTAGGAGAAGGACGGGGCCGGGATTGTTGTTCTTGTCTCAAGGAAGTTGGGAATTTATGGGGTTCGAGGGAGGGGGGACTGACTAGGTATGCATTGTACAACCCGTGAACGACTATCTGCACTGCAGCACCCTTTTGGTAGAAAGCCAAAAAGGGCAAAAGAGGGAAAGAAGAAGAGAAGTAGAGAAGAAAGACACAGGGAAAGAAAGAAAGAGTCATGTTACTCGGCAGGCTCTCGGAAAGGAGCATCGCGGTGCCGGAAACCCGGTGGTCAAGAGGACGCCACAATCTACGGGACGGCGCGCCAGACAGCCTCGCGCGTGGTGCGTCGTGGTGCGTCGTGGTGCGTCGTGGTGCGTCGTGGTGGGAGGTGGCGTGGTGTACGTAGTGGGAAGTGGGAAGCGGGAAGTGGGAAGAGAAGATTCTCCCAGGGTACCCAGGTCCCCATACAAAACATCTATGCAACAGCCAGGTACGAAAATAGGTAGGTACCTAGGTATGCAGTAGGGTACTCTTGGACATCTCATCCCCCGTGGCACAGCTTGCCCGCGGACGGAGATGCGTCCTCCTCCCTTCGGCCTGTAACACCGTAATCTGTTTCGTTGAAGATACGATGACGGGGGGGTGGGGTGTCTGGAACGAATCACGATGGATGGCGCGAGAGCGGACATGACACGGAAATGAGGTTTTTTGGGCGACTCCTGTTCGTTTTTCTGTTTTTGTCTTTGTCATTACCTTTTTTATGGTTTACTTTTTTTTTCTTTTTTTTCCCAAGCCCAGCATGAAGAGGACTCTGATGAGCCTTTTCCGCTTTGCTATGGTCCAGACCACGAAGCGTCTGCTGGGGGGTCTCTCTGGATAGTATTTCCTCAAGTCCGGGGTTTTGGATTTCGTTTTATTAAAAAAAAAAAACAAAAAAAAAAAAAAAAAAAAACGGCTCGTGTACGGGACATACATATGTGAGCACTGACGAGACAAGAAAGCGATTATGCTTGACCATTACACATTACGAGGATTGAAACGGTGGTGACGCAGAATGTGGCGTGAGCGGGGAAAAGACCTTTATGCCGTGAAACCTAGGGAAGAGCAGAGTAGTTTGTAGTTGGAAGGGAAGGGGGGGTAGGGGGGCCGAGTTCTGCTTTCAGGTGCTTGTTTCTCCTTCTTCTCTCTTCTTTCTTCTTGCTCTTCGCCTATCTCCATCTCCCCGCATGTCGGGGCCGAACAAGACGGAGCGGAAACTGATGCATCTCGTTTTGCTTGGCGATGAATGTACATACTCTTTGTCCGGGTGGTTCGCCGAGCGGGAGGGGGGGGCGGTTCCTGTAACGTTCGTGGCGGAGGCGGGGGGGATTGGAAGTCGGACCCAGCCGTTGCGCGTGTGTCTGTGAAGATGGATGTGTATATATATCGTGTCTTCTTTTCCCGACGGACGGACGCGTGTTGACGGCAGGGTGAAACTGACGTGGATGACTGGCGAACGAAGAGGTGGGCTGATGTATTCGGGACGAACAAATAGCATAGTTGTGTATATGTTGAGGGGCCGTGATGCACTGTAGATTGAGTGTTTTGTCTGTTTGTTTCCCAGATATGTTGCTCTGGCATAGTAGTATTAGTGGTATGGAAGGGTGCACGGCGGGGATGAAACCCCGTTTATATAACCTCAAGTACCGGCATTGCCAGAAGCGCCATATGAAAGCCGCGAACCGCCACCAGACTTTTCCATTTCACCCGCCTGTATACCACTTAACAAGTCGGTTTATTATTGTTACTATCTTTTTTCCATAACCAAACCGGCATCCAACGTGCAGCACTCTCCTGTCTCACAAGTCCCCCGGCAACATGGTCTCACCTATACGCCATGTATCATCATCCATGAGCCATATACGATGCACAGTCTGGGCCAAAAAAAAAAAAACCCCCCCGACAAAACAAAAAACCCCGACTATTCATGGCGAATATAACAGGGACCCCCAGAGAAGAGACGATGCAAATGGCCATGCATGTGCCTTGTCGGTGAAGCAGGCTCGGGCCGGTTGAACCGCGAAACATTCCAGTGCTCGAGTCCAAAGTTTGAAGCTTACGGTGGGCACCACGACCGTGGCAATGGCACAGCCAATATGCCCCAAGACAGAGGGGCTTAGCTTCTTCCGGATGATACCAGGACAGGACAGGACCAAGTCTCACGCCCCGAATAGCCTTTTTTTTCCTCACCGCAACGCCGCTGCCACGGGGCGGGCGGCGCCGCGGATCACCCCGTGGACGCCCGGTGGCTGGTCCATCATTTGTATGATCAACATGGCTGCCCTGAGTAACAAACATTCCCGCCATTGAGTTGATGGTTCGCAAATGAATACCGGCCGGAGCTGGTTCAGCTTAGTTGGACGACCCCCTCTTTCCCCTTCCGCAATGGCCTGCCCTTGTCCTTTCAAATAGCTGTTAGCCTAGGCACACTCCAACAATTAAAAAAAGGCGGGCGGGCTCCGTTTCGGTGTTTGCTGAAAACGAAAGGAAACAACTCCATGCTCTGGTCCGGCTTGTCCACGTTTCTAGATGCCCCGTCCCAGACCTGACGATGTGTTTCCCTCAGCGTCGAGGCTTTTGAAAAAGTGTGCGATGGAGGATCGGGACTATTCTTGGGTATATAGGCTGCACCCGTCCTCGTCTTCTTTATACTCGCTTATTGTCGCAGTAGTCTCTTCGCCATTATTGTCACTGTAGTCGAGCCGCTTGAGCCAGAAAAAACCGGCACACGGGGAGAGAATCGAACTCGTGACTTCATGCGTCAGCTTGCCGTCCCATGTTTTGGAAAGAGAACCATGCTAGAGGCAAAGCGCAGATGCTTGGCGACCAGCCCACGATTGTAAACACACACGCAGCCGTTTTGGTCGCCAGTATGATGGATATAGAGGGACTTGGACCTCATTGCAGATAGGGTGCGGTTCGTGCCGCGTGAGTTCGGAAATACTCTGCTGAACTCCCAGTTTCATCGCGGATTTGCCGAAACCAGTCAGAAATGTCGTCTTCACCAAAGGGTTGCCGAGGCAAAATAAAAAGCACAAAGCATGAAGCATGAAGAAGGCGACGAAAAAGTTCCTTGTAATCACAAACAAAACGAGGTACAGATCAGTTGAGGGAGAGGCTCAAGGTACTTATGGATGGCCCAGAGTAGCAGTGACAAAAGTTCCACCCGTCGGGCACTCTGTATTGCCGCAGAAACTAATCATAGAAGAGACCAGCGGGACTTCTCAACAGGGCACACCCATTCCTGTGACTCGACTGTTGCAGAATGGCCATGCATCCGGACAGCCAGCGAATGGTTGAGCCGATACATTGTCATGGCATTGTCCTGATCGGCAGGAAGCCCTGATCATGGCATCTTTGCATGGATTATGTTGCGTACTCCAGTTGCCTCGGGACTGAAAGGTCATTGTTGATGGACGGACGGCGTTACATGTGTTCAGCCCATGGGCAGCAGGGCAGCGGGTCAGCCAGCTATGCCGCTTCTCATGACGACTGGGTTTGCTTGTGAATGCAAGCCGTTGCATGTAAGCAGCTATTTTTCGGCCGACCTACTTCCCCAAGAGCGAGCTAGGGACCTGCCTAGGTAGGTAGGTAGGTACCTACTACTGTAGGTAGTTGTAGTCAAGGTTGAAGAAAGCGGGGAGACTGGGAGTCGGGGAGGCAGAAGCTGGAGAAGTTGGAGAAGTTGGAGAAGCAGGCTGGGCGCCACGGCACCCTCTCTTCGGGAAGGTGGGCAAGATGATTGGATGCTGCCGATATTTCGGAGGGCGGTGTCCACATGGGCTGTCCACATTGGCTGTCAACATGGGCTGTCAGCCTGTCAACATGGGCCATGATGGCCGGGACAAAAGAACCCGGCCCAAAGCAGATGCTTTCGAGTCCACCTTATCCACCCCTCCGCAGATCCGCAGATAGGCATGCTTTATGCTTCGCGTCTTGACATTTCCGTAGAGTCGTAGAGTCTCTACCACCGCCGGAGACGGTCGCCTTTTTCTTTCGACCGTATTTCCGGCGACGAACTGGCGTTTGGTGAATTTGAACACGTCTGGCAAGAGAGCACCCTAGTATGTGCTGGAAGACGTCGACAACAAAGTCCGTTCCAACCGCCAAGGCGCTGCTCAGCCATCATCGACGACTGAACAAACGTTCAATCGACGACACGTCGACTTTGGTAGTCATCTCTCCATCGGGAGTATCGGGAGAGCACAGCCAAAACTGCCCATGATGCTTCCCTCAATCTTCCGCAAGCGCCATGAGGTAGAGGAAATTATTCCCTTTCCCGAGCCGCTGGAGGGGAACTCGTCGAGCATCGATCACCTCAAACACCTTGCCGCTTTCGAGAAAGCACACAAGCTGGACCCCAACCTGCCCATGGACGAGTTCAACGATGTAGACGCCGCGCTTGCCACTGGCAATGCTGAGAAGGGCATTGAAATCGAGCATGCCCTCATGGAGGACAACAGTCCGTACCCAGAGGTGGGTTATCTTCGAGTCGTTGACCCTAATCCCATGGCCGCACAAACCTTCGTGGGAGGAATGAATGAATAGTTCGAATTGATTATAGCTCCATTCATCTTGTTACAAAATGCACGTTCGATACGACATCCATGAGATGAACTGTCTCTAACGTTCATCCGGCAGGTTCGAGCCGTTGTACGAAACTACGACGTTGATGTACCCGCCAACACGGTCAGAGCCTGGGTCATTGGCTTGTTGCTTTGCACCATTGGTTCCGGAATCAACATGCTCTTTTCCCTGCGAAATCCTACCGTTGCAATCTCGACCTATGTGGTTCAGCTGGTTGCCTATCCCATAGGCCGTGGATGGGATATGGTAATGCCAGACAGGGTTTGGAGTCTTTGCGGCCTCAAGTTCAACTTGCGGCCGGGAAAATTCAACTTCAAGGAGCACGTTGTCATTGTTGCCATGTCTAATGTAAGCTGTTGAAGGACCAAGGCGGAAAAAAGGGCGAGTGTGGCTGGATGGAACAATGGACTGACACATTCATCGCCAGGCTGCCTATGGTGGTGGTGCTCTCTACGCAACCGATGTCCTCCTGACGCAAAAGATTTTTTACAAGCAGGAGTTCGGACTTGCTTTCCAACTCCTCTTCGGCATCACAACACTTTGCACTGGCTATGGTATGGCCGGTCTCGCTCGGCGCTTTCTTGTCTGGCCTGCAGCTATGATATGGCCTGCTGATCTGGTCAACTGCGCCTTGTTTTACACATTGCATGATCATTCCCGATCAGACCCGTCCAAGACCAACGGCTGGACCATGGGCCGATACAAACTCTTCCTCATCGTTGGAAGTGCCGCCTTTGTCTGGTACTGGTTTCCGGGCTGGATTTTCAAAGGCTTGTCCTACTTCGCCATTGCGTGCTGGATTGCGCCCAACCATGTAGCCGTCAACAAGATCTTTGGCACTAATCATGGATACGGTCTGATTCCCATCACCTTTGACTGGACAGTGGTCACAGGCTTTATTGGGTCTCCTCTCATTCCTCCCTTCTACGCCATCATGAACGTGCTGGGCGGAATCATTGTATTCTTCGTTATTGTGTCGATGGGCATTCATTTCAGTGGCACTTGGTACGCCGATTACATGCCCGTACAGTCATTAGAGGCCTTTGACAATACGGGCAAGGTTTACAACGTGTCCCGCATCTTGGACGGCAACTACAACTTCAATGAAACCGCGTACAAGGAGTACTCGCCCCTTTACCTGTCGACTCAATTCGCGCTGGCGTATGGACTGTCTTTTGCTGCCATGTCGGCTGTCCTGGTTCACGTGGCACTCTATCACGGCAAGGAGATGTGGAGACAGTTCAAGATGGCGCGGCATCAAGAAGACGATGTTCACATGCGACTGATGAAGAAGTATCGCGACGCTGAGGATTGGTGGTATGCTGGTAAGTCTTTTTTTCTTTTCCCGCCCGTTTGGCGTGATCAAGCTTAGCAGCAAGGCAGCGAACACAACGGATCTGAGAACTGACGTGACCTGCTTTGTTAGCCCTGTTCGTCGTCATGGTTGGTATATCGTTTGGAGTCGTCACCGGCTGGCCAACCGGCTTTCCCGCATGGGCCTTTGTCATTTGCTTGCTGCTCCCCATCATCTGGCTCATTCCCATTGGGCTTATCCAGGGCATCTCAAACATTCAACTCGGACTCAACGTGCTGACCGAGTTTATTATTGGATACATGGTTCCCGGCAAGCCGATGACCATGATGATGTTCAAGAACTACGGCTACATTTCCATGTCTCAAGCCTTGTACTTTGCCCAGGATCTCAAGCTCGGCCATTACATGAAGGTGCCACCTCGTCTCATGTTCTCGTCTCAACTCATTGCCTCGATCTGGTCAGCCATTGTTCAGATCGGGGTGATGAACTGGGCTCTGGCCAAGATTCCAGACGTTTGCAGCGAGAGACAGAGGGACAACTACACCTGTCCTAGCGGGCACGTTTACTACACCGCGTCGGTCATCTGGGGAGCCATTGGGCCTGCCCGCATCTTCAGCCACGGTGCCATCTATGCAAGCCTCCAGTGGTTTTGGCTCGTCGGCGCCGCAACCCCCATCCTGACGTGGCTGCTTGCTAGACGGTGGCCCAAGTCCTTCTGGCGATATGTTTGCACGCCCCTTGTCTACGGCGGTACTGGTTTACTGCCTCCTGCCACCGTTCACATCTTCCTCTGCTGGGGTGTTGTTGGCATCATATTCAACTACTTTGTCAAGCGTCGCTTTACTGGCTGGTGGCTCCAGTACAACTACGTTGTCTCGGCAGCCCTGGACTGCGGGCTCATCATCAGCACCCTAGTCATCTTCTTCACTCTGTACTTGACAAAAGCGTCGACTCCCTCATGGTGGGGCAATGACGGCATGACCAACACGCTCGATTGGCATGACGGCGCTGTATCAAGACATGTCGCTCCTGGGGAAACGTTTGGGCCTACCATATTCCCGTGACCAGGTCGACAAGAGGAGATGTGTTTGGTTGGAAAGTACCGGGCGTTTTGTCTATTTCGTCTTCTTTTTTTTTTTTTCAGTCGTTGGAATCTGGATCTGGATTATATGAGTGTGATGAGGAAATGCGGAGCGAGCACGCCAAAATTGTCGTATTGATTTGTTTTTTTCTTCCTGTTCGTTCGATGGCAAGTTTATCATTATCATGTCGTGTACCCTTTTTTTATTTTTGAAGAACCCTTGTCGATATTTTGCACTGTCTGGGACGTGGGAAGGGAGTCGATTTGCTTTGGTGGATAATTCAGTTTCCACTGGTTGGAAGTTTATGCTTGCAGATTTTCTCAAGAATTAAATTAACATTCGTGCGTGCGTCTGCGAGCGTTGTAGTTGTCTAATCCGTACAGTGCAGTTAGAGGGAGTGTCCGCTATTCAGAGTCGTTGCCTGTTCGCCCAGTCACGTGCGCTGGTCCGACCAAGGGTACCGTCACATGACCTCGCCCCCTGCTGAGCCCACCAACCAAGACGATATTGTGCACACCACAAGCCGAAAAATTAGGGCTAAACTTCCAAGCTGGCAGTGCGACGCAATCCTCGCAACCCGAACACCCCACCGCCAAAAAAACCAAAGGCCTCTCCCGAAATCTCGTTGATTGTCATTCAATCACAGGCCAAACCAGCACCGCCAAAATGAGTACGTTGCCGCCTCCCCATATGCGAACGAAACTCGAGCTTCTCCACCAGAGAAGACGAGAGAGAGACGCACATCTGCCATGCTGATTGTGCTGTTTCGCTCAAAACCCTTCCCTTGACTAACGTGCTGCGCAGCAAAGGGCACCTCCAGTTTCGGTAAACGTCACAACAAGACGCACACCTTGTGCCGACGATGCGGTTAGTTTATGACTTTCTTCTTTCTTGGTCGACTGTGCGATGCGAATGAGATTGCGGCGGGTGGGAAGAGGGTTGGAGGGGGGAGAGAGAGACCGAGCAAGAGAGGGAATGCTGTTTTCGACCTCCTCTTGGTTTTGGCAGCTTGTAGGAGGAGTGGGTGTCAAGCAGCAGCGGGAATTTCTTTGGGGGCGCGCTCAGTTTGAATGCAGAGCAACTGGTGGACGAGGCTCATGCCCCCCCTTCCCTGGGGGAAAAGAAGAATTGCGCAAAGGAGAAAGATTCGGTCTCCCCACACGCCAAGGGCCGCACGCGGTCAGCAAGAAAAAAGCGTCCAAGATTGCTTGGTCCCACGATCTTGTGGTTGGTGCTTGGTGTACTGACTGGAGGTACAAAAATTAGGTCGTCGCTCTCTGCACATCCAGAAGCACGAGTGCTCTTCCTGCGGCTACCCCTCTGCTAAGACCCGCAAGTGTACGTCTCTTCTCTCTTTGTTTTCCCCTTTCCATCTCTTCTGCACCCTCGCTCTGCTTCACTCGACAACAAGAACGAAAACAACATCCACGGACCTGGCACCTCGGCGCATCAGACCATGGGAACAAAAATGATCCGAAAAAGAAGAAAAGACAGCCACCGCGACAACGAATCAATGTATCCAAAGTGATGGAAAACACATCAAAATCAAGGACCTCAGGAAGAAGTAGAAAGCTAACGAGTGGGGAATCTTTCCCGCACACAGACAACTGGAGCGAAAAGGCCAAGCGAAGAAAGACTGTCGGCACCGGCCGCTGCCGCTACCTCAAGGATGTGTCTCGCCGGTTCAAGAACGGTTTCCAGACCGGTGCTCCCAAGGGGGCCCGCGGGCCGATCTCAAAGCCGGAGTAGATGGATGTGATTGATGTCGGGGACCGCTCTATTTGTCCATGAAAGTCTTTGTTCTTTTTTTTTTTTTTTTTTCTCCTTTCTTTTGTTTTAGTTTTTTCATCCCCAAAACTAGAAAATCCCTGCCCCACGATTGATGATGGGAAGCACACACAGAGGACACAGACACAGGGAGAAGAGCAAATAAAAAAAAAAGAAAACAAAACAAAAGACTCCATGATTTAGGGCACATTCTCAAGGACCGGGCCTCTTGCCCTACAGTGCATCATCTCACGTTCACGATTTCCACGCCCCGCCAATTTGTGACCTGTGAAGAAGAGGAGAAGAGTGCCACATAACAACGCATCTTGGGGTGTGGGCTGTGTACGGACAGCAGGGAGGGTAGCCACCATCTTGAATGAGGCCCCCCACCTTGGGGCTATTATCTCTCTTTCTGGTCCTTGCTCTTCTGTTCCTGTTCCTGTCGGAGGGGCTTTGCCTTTGCGGCGCGGTTGGGCGCAACGAGCACGAAGTACGTGTCTCGCGAGTGGCATCGGTGCGGCCATGTGTGTCTGTCTGTCATGGGTGCCTCGCTGGTTTTTGGACTGACTGTTTGCTGGTTGTGCTGTGTCAGGTAGGGGTAGGTATCACACGTGCAACCCGATAGATACTCTTGAAATCTTCCTTTCTCCCTCTCTTCCCTTTCCCTTTCCCTTTCCCTTCCTTTTCCTTTTCCTTTTCCTTTTTCCTTTCTTTTTTTTTAAGTCAAAAACAATTCCTTATATAACAAACCATGCTTCTCTCTTCGTTTCCATTTCATTTTTCTTGTAAATCGGAACAACTACCCTAGATATATATATAAAGAAAAAAAAAAGGAAGCAAAAAAGGGGGTAGGTAGGGAGAAGCTATTCGCCATTTGCAGAGCATAGCCAAGAGAGACAAACGTATTTTGTCTCGTCTCGTCTCGTCTCGTCTCGTCTTGTCTTACCCTGTTTTATTTCTAAAGTAGTCTTGTCCTGTCCTGTCCTGCCCTGCCCTGCCCTGCCCTGCCCTGTCTTATTTTATTTCATCTTGTCTTGTCTCGTCTCGTCTCTACAAACCCACCTCCCTCGATCCTCACGCCCCCCTCTCAAACACCCTCACCCCCCCATCCCCCGAAGCATAATACAGATACTCCACGTCAGGCAAGGGCAACCCCCCCCCCCCGCCGCCGCCGCCGCCCTTCCCCCCGCCCGTGATCCTCACCACACCGCTCACGTCGCTCGCCGACCCCGTGTCCAGCAGACGCAGCGCCATCAGCCGGTTCGCCTCGTGCGCGAGCGAGACCGCAAACGCGGCGTGCTGCCTCTCCAGGGTCGTGTTCTGCGCATGCAGGAGGGGGTCGTCGGCGGAGAGGGTGATGATGGTGGCGTGGACTTGCTGCCGGCGGAGGGGTTGTTATGTTAGCGTTAGGAACGGGGTTTTGTTAGGCGATAGAAGGGGGGGGGGAGGGGGGGGGAGGGTGAAGAGAAGATGGATAAGTGATTGGAAGAAGAGAAGAAGAGATGGGAGGGAAAGAAATAAGACGTGGAAGAAGAAGAGGAAGAAGAAGAAGAATACACACCTCCCTCAGCCCCATAACCATATTCATCACCTCCACAGCACCCGCCTCCCCCATCGCCAACCAAGCATCCACCTGGTCCAGCACCAGGACGACCCTCCTCCTCCTCCTCCTCCTCCTCGTGCCCGTCGTGCCCGTCGTGCCTGTCCCTCCCCCCCCCGTATGTCCCCTCGGCGGCGACAAAGCCTCCCCAATCGCCCCCTCCAGCCCCCTCCGCACGTCCTCGACGCCCGTCCCGCGCAGGACATGCGCCCCCGCCCCCGCCGGCGCCGTGCCGTCCGGCATACACAGGCCCGTGAGGCCGTCTACAAAGATGAACCTCGTGTTGTGATGTAGGTTGAGGGCCTGGAGCGTGGTTCGATATGGTGGTGAGTACATGTACATTTTGAATTTTGAGTTTTGAATTTCAAATATCGAATGTATGTCAGGGGAAAAAGAAAAGAAGAAGAAAAGGGGCAGAAAGGAAGCAGAATACCATCTTCCCAGCCCCCTCCCGCCAAAACACCCCATCCCTCAAGAAACTACACAGCACAACGGCCGTGTCCGCCTCCCGTTCCTCGTCCTGCCCCTCGTCCTGCCCCTCGTCCTGCCCCTCGTCTTCCCGACCGTCCTCGTCCTGCCCATCGTCCTCGTCCGCGTCCGCGTCCACCCGCCCCCCCAGCAGACTGCGCAGCCACCGCAGGACGAGCCAGTTCGCGCTCGCGCCCAGCACCCCCGTCAGCAGCACGAGGCTGTCCCGCGGCGGGAGCGCGAGGTACGGTTCCAGGAGGGGGGGCATCCTGGTAGGGGATGTCATTGGGCCGGCGGGGGACCGGGCCGTGGTCCCGGAAAAGAAAAGGGGATGGGAGGTAGTGAGATGGTGGGTTCTCCTCGCAGAGTAATAAAGAGAGATGCGGAAGGGGAAATCTCGACGGTTTCGCGAGTCGAGTCGTGGATTGGGACGTTGATTGTGAGTATCAAACGAAGAAAAGTACGTTGGGCGGGAGGTGCATGTGCATGTTGTATGTTGTGCAACCAACCAATCAGTCAGCACCCGCCGACCTGTGGTGGGCCTACTCGGCTCGCGACGACTGGCCACCGAGAACCGGTCCTCCGTGTCGCATGCGTGACATACGTGACTCGTCTCTTCTATCCACTCCGCATCTGAATGGCGCAGAATGGCTCGAATGCATATTAATTCTCATTTCATCATCTGTCGTCGCAAGGACCCAAATCCCGGCTTCGTCGTTGACACAAAACAGAGAGGGGACAAAGACGACAGACTCGCATCATCATAGCTGTCCAATCTATCCTAAATGCTCCTTCGCTACCCAGTATGCATGCATGGTTTGTACAGTAGGTCTAGTTGCCCCTGACCAAAAACAGCTCTTCCTTCGTCATTACATCATTCGCAGCACACGGACTTGAAACAGAGAGACATCCTCGCGCCATGCTCAAAACTTTTCCATGAGGTTCCTTCTCACCGTCCACATGCGCGCCCGCTTGCCAAAGATGAACAAGGGGATCGTGGTAAACTGGACGAGGAGCTGGATGATACCCAGCCACATGTACACCGTCTTGGGCCCATCCTCAGACATCCACTGCGACACGAACAGACTGAATATGAGTCCATGTAGCAGGTTCTTGGAAAAGTTGAGGGTGACGAGTGCCTCCCCCGCATACTGACGGTAGCTATCAACACAAAATGTGATGGCCGTGGTCGAGCCCAGAGAGCATCCAAACGACAGGACGCCGAAGAAGACGGTCGGGACGATCCAATGATCTCGAACCTGTACCGACCAGCCGAATCCCATGAGCCCAATGCAGGTCGTGAGGGTAATGGGAATGGCCATGACGAGCCTGAACTCGGGCTCGTATAATCCACCGTTGCGCCGTGACATTGCGCGTACAATCACGTCGCTAATCTTGCCGGCCACACCCGTGCCAAGCACTCCTCCGATAAAGGGCGATATGTACACAAGCCCGGTCTGCAGTGCACTAAAATTGTAAAGGGTTGGATCTCGGTAGATGACGGCCATTGTCTCCGAGATGACAATCAGCCATCCGATCGAGCATGCGTACACGGCAGAGGACCACAAGACGGCCGGATACGAGAAGAGAATAAACGGCCGGACCATAACCTTGAGCCACTTGTCGTTGTTGAGCCGGCCGTGGAATGGCTTCAGTTGCTGGGCGAATGTTTGGGGAGGCTGGTGTCGCAAATTATGCGTGTAGGCTCGGAACTTGGGGGGCGCCCTGAGTGCTGAGGCGGGGATTTTTTCATTGTCCAGGTTGGGACCATGGGTGAAGTACTGCATGTTGTTCTCGCTGCCCGCAGCACTATGCAGGTACGGCGAAAGCCCCCTCTCTTGTGTCGGACTCTGAAGCGGGCTGGTTGCATGAGTATCGCCATGTTCATCCGGTACGTAGACGAGGGGAACATGCGTGTCCACAGGGCCAGCTGCGGCTTGCGAGCCCTCCGCCCCGGGCACTTCTGTCGACGGCGACACAACAATCATGGGCGTCTCGCCGTGTCCAGTCTCCGGAGCCTCCGTGTTTCCTGTAGCTCTGCCAGGCTCGGCGAAGCCAACATGACGGGTCGGAGACGACGACTCAGTCAGGTGAGCTGCCTGTGGAGTCGCTACGGTGTTGCCATTGGGTTGCGCGTGCTGGTGTTGAGAGCCGCCGCTGGAGGGCAGCGTCAGGGCAAACCCAACATGGACGCCCTTGTGGCGTGCTGCAGCCCCTGGTGACTGCGGTTGCTCGGGAGCTTTGGGCGTCGCTCGCTCCGACTGCGTGGATGTTCGTAGCCTGTGCACGCTCTTTCGGGACGAAAGCCGTCGAAGAAACCCCGGACGCGAGGACGATTTTCTTCTCGGCGTGCGATCCCAAAACGTCTCAGGAACGAACAGAAATAGAAGCACGAAGCCTAGACTGGCCACCATGGCAACGATGCTATGACGATACGTCGTGAGCCAACAGTTGACAAGGGAGGAATTCAAAACAGACTTACAAGAATACCCAGCGCCAGTTGTAGCGGCCGATAATGGCAGCACTGACGAGGGGAATCAGATTCTTGCCCCCCAGCAATAGAAGCGTATAGATGCCGATCCGATAGGCTCGCTCGTGAAGGAAAAAAATCTCGGCAATCGTCGCCGAGGGAAGACACTCGACCGGACTGACTGCCATTCCCTGGAAAACTCTGGCGGCCAGGAGCGATGTAAAACTGGAGGCATAACCCGCCCATATACATGTTGCAATGAACAGTATGACACTAGCAAGGTAGACGGGTCTTTTGCCATACAGAATGGCGGTGGGCGAAGCAACAACCGAACCGAGACCAAGGCCCATCATGTAGAGACCGACTGTCAAGGAGACGGTTTCGACGCTGACATCGAAATCATGTGCAATGTTGGTGAAGCCGGCAGCCATGATGGACGTGATACCACCACCAATCATGCAGTAGAAGCCCAGAGACAACAGAGCATTGTCCCGGCGCCAATTAGGCCAATTCAGGGGGTCATTCTGAGAGTCTTCGGGCTGGGGGTCCAGAATAATGGTGCCATCCTCCGTTTTCTTCTTGCCATCATCATCAGACGGGGAGGGCTTCGAGGTACTCAGGGCGATGGGGGAGGATTGAGCGACGGGACGAGATCCGCCAGGTGTCAATGGCATGTCGACCGGAAACCCCGCGGGTATAGATGAGTGCGAGGTTCTGGCATGGACATTGCGCAGGCCGAGAGGTTCGTTGCGGTTAGCAGTCAGGAGAAGGACAGAACCTGGAACCTCAACGGTCTCCTTGTCGTTCAGCACGCCAAAACTCCATTTTGAATGGCCGGATGGCTTCTCCTCCTGCTGTTCATTTCGGCCAGCCTTGGCTTTGAACAGACGACCAATTCTCCAGCCAGAGGCAGCGTCCTTGGGATCCTCGGATGAGGTAGACATGGGCGCGCTGATTGTTGCGCTGATGCGTAGAGGAGGAGAGCAGCAGTGATGGATACAAAAGACGCACGCGGTTTATGTAGCTCTAAAAAGATGATGCCATAGGATATTAAAATAAAGAAGAAGGAGAAGAAGAAGAGGAAGAAGAGATGAAGAAGAAGAAGAAGAAGAAGAAGAAGAAGAAGAAGAAGAAAGTAAACAAAAAGGGCAGGGGGACAGCGAAGGAGAAAGCCAGGTGCAGATCCTTGTAGATGGCTATGGTCGAGAGGTGCTCGTAGGCTGTAGCGTAGACCGGCTTGCCGAGTCGAACCCCCACAAGCGCGACACTATCTGGGAAGCTAATCGGTTCGGACCAGGCTCGTTAAGCACAAGCATTGAAAAAAATAATACCAAATAAAACCTAGACGAGCTGCGCCAACGGCGACGGCGATGCGGATTCTCGACAAAGTCGCTGTAGGACGCAGTAGGAGACGAGGTTACACGAGATCGGATTAACGGCACTTAGGTCGGGGCGGCATGTGAGGTCGGACGGGTTGTCTCAGCCAGGAAAATGCGAGGGTGCGTCAGAAGCTCGGGGCCCCGGCATGGTGTTCACGCAGGATGAAGGATGCAGATGGAGATGCAGATGCAGATGCAGATGCAGATGCAGCAGCAGCAGCAGCAGCAGCAGCAGCAGCAGGAGCAGGAGCAGGAGCAGGAGCACTGAGCAGGCAGGAGGCAGGAGGCAGGAGGCAGGAGGCAGGAGGCAGGGAGGCAGGAGCAGGCACGCAGGAGCAGGCAGGTGCAGCACGCAGGAGCAGGCAGGCAGACGGTGTGCTGATCCACGAACCAAGTCCTCCGTGTCGGGCTCGCAAAGGTGCATGTCCATCATGGTCCTCTGCCAAGTGCCAAGGCAAGTAGCAACGACCAGAAACTCACCAGACGCCTGAGGAAGGCACGACCAACATCCGCGCAGCACATGACGGGACCAGGTCACAGGTGGGCGGCTAATATTCAGAGATGGGCCAGATGGGCCAGATGGGCCACCCTGTGCGGCGCTAGTGGCGGCACGCAATATGTACGCGCACGCCGCAATCCCAGGAATAAAACAACAACAAAACCGCTCATTGGCGCTCGCCGCTCAACCCCAGCCCCGCATACCTCCTGCGTGGCCACTGGCCACTGAGCCCGCCCTCGCCCCTGGTGGCGGCCTGCACGCTAGAAAGCCACACCGACGTCATGGGGACGAACCTCGGGTTTCAACCTCGCTACTACACTACTACGGTCCACGCCCTCTCTCTCTGTGTC
>SRQA01000545.1:0-20605 GCA_018360365.1 Claviceps citrina | reverse complement strand
GCCGCGCGCCGCACGCCGCACGCCGCACGCCGCACGCAGCACGCCGCACGCCCCCACGCTCGGCTGAAGTCGGCACCGTCGACCTTGTTTCTCCTTGTCTTCTCCTTTCTCTGAAGGCACTAGTCGGCACTAGCAGGCGCTAGTAGGCAGACAACTTGGAAGGCGGCACTGACGCCATCGAGCAGGGTCGGACAGCGGAAGGAACGGGTCATGCAATGGATGCAGGCATGCAGGCATGCAGGCATGGAACATGGGCATCATCAACACATCAACACCAAGCTTCGACTTCAGCAAGCCCGCAAGCCATCAGAGTCCCATCCGAGTCATCAGCAAACAAGCGCCCAAGCCTCAAAGGCCCAAGGTGGTACGGACGGATGCAGGGTTTGAGCCACCGGGAGGGCTGGCCACCTGCCGACTGGCCGGAGAGGTGCCGTAGAGAGCAGACTCCTGGAGTCCTTGGCAGAGGCCCATTTCGATTTGCGAGAACACAATGGACGAACGGATCCTGTGTCTCGGCAGCGCAGCCGCCGGTTGGTTGGTTCAACTTGGACGAGGTACTTTTCGTGCAACATGGCTGGCTCTAGCCTCTCGGGCTTTGCGCGGCGCGCGCGGCGCAAAAAATATCCAATTTACCCGGCCGACGCTCGCAAGTTGCCACAGGTCCTTTTTGGATGGATGCCACGTTATGGGCATGGCTGGCCGGCTGGGCCCAATGTCTGTGTGTCAAGGCAGGAGATTTGGTGAGACAGCAAGGTCGGCGACGCTGAGCCGGGGGGGGGGAGGGTTTGCAGACCAGCATCGTGCATCATGGGCCACCAGAATGTCTTGCCCAGGTCGTCATTCTCCGCGACTGAAACCGCAGTCGGTTAAAGTATCCGAAGCCGGCGATGGACGATAGGACAAGTTTACAACCCAGGTCAGCCGTGGCCCGTGAGTCCGTGACGTTGCCTGACCTGTGGCTACTCATACGGTCTTACCCAGTAACCCAGATAGGGAGGGGACAATGGAGTCGTCGAATGGACAGGGGACCCTGCATCGCTCCGAAGTCCGACACATGAAATCTGTCCATTTCCGGCCCTGGTCGCTCTTGATTTTCAAGAAAAAAAAAAAAAAAAAAAAAAAAAAAGGGCCAACAAACTGAACTGCATCGTCGTCGACACAGGGCTGGCGGGTGGCCCTTTGCTTTGCTACCACCACGCCTGGCATGACGATGCCCATCCATCACGCTCTACGCGCTCACACTTTTATGCGCAACCATCCAAGGCAGCTGGTGGTGTAGCTGATCTTCCGAGATTACCAATAGACACGATGGTTTTCACACCCACAATCAGTGGGAGATCAAAACAGGCAGGTAGCAATGGCGTCGAAGCAACGAGCACCAATACCGCAGACTGATGAACACTATCGTACCTTGATACCTACGGAATGCAAAATTCTGGTGAACCGAGTGTTGTACCCTGCTCAGCAGGCACAGTTGGACAATCTTGCAGGTGGACTCATGGAGATGGGAGCTGACGTTTGGTCCGTACCGAAACGGGCCACTCGCTTTTCACTTGCCTGGCTGGCTGGAAGGACGGGACACGCGTCAATGGCCGGTGGCTGCTGGGGGTGGCTGCCAGCGGGCGCAATATCCGGACCAGATGAATCGAGAAAATCGAATCGATTCCGAGAATAGCTCCTTCTCTCCTCTAATGCGCCACGCGATTCCGTCGGCGAGGGCTTTCGTTGCTCATCAAGCACCATCCCACCGTGGACAACAAAGCATGTGATCAAGGGGCCGTGGCATCGTGGGATCGTGGATGGGCCAGAGGCTGGTCCTTCAGGGTATCCGCAAGCCAAAGTGGTGCATCATACGATGGACGGATCAATATATCCGCTGAAGCATATCCGCTGAAGCATATCCGCTGAAGCGCCAGCTACGAACTGGTAGGAAAAAAGAACGATGCACGAATGAGGGAGGATGAGATTCATTGGCGTGTAAGAAAGCAGGGCAATTACGCGATTGTGTGAGTCACGCCCACACCACTCGAACCACAGCCCGAAAGAGGTGTAATAAGAGGGTCATTCCCGTCCGTCCGCCGGCGGCGCATGCCCATTGTCCAGTGTCCAGTGTCCAGTGTCCAGTGTCCAGTGTCCAGTGTCCAGTGTCCAGTGATGGCTGCAGTCCATCTCAGATTCGGCAGAGACGCATGCATCTCCCGTTTATTCGCACGTCTGCTGGAGCCTGGTGGCCTGATGGGGGGGATGGATGGGATGGATGGGATGGATGGGATGGATGGGATGGATGAATGGATGAATGGATGAATGGAAATGCACTGCTCTTTCCCGCAGCAGCAGATGGCAGATGCCCAGAACGGCACCCAGCCGGTGGCCGCTGCCGCCCGGTGAAGAACGAGTTGGGAGGATTCAATGGACTCAAGGGCGGGTGTTTCCGAACGCTGGAGCCTGGCCCTCGGCCTCAGGGAAAGCCATCGGCGCATCCGAGTCCCGACTGGCAGAGTGCAGAGTGCAGAGTGCAGGGGGGAGCCCATCCGATGCATCGTGGTCCGTGGTCACTGGTCCGTGGACGTCAGGAATGCACATTGCACAAAAGTTGAAGCCGCGACTCGCTCACGAGCCTCACGAGCCTCACGAGCCACGCGTCCGTCCACCAGAGCTGCAGCCTGCAGGCTTGCAAGTTGCAAGTTACCAGTCGGTAAGTCTGGTCCGAGGACTAGCAAGTTGTGCGGCGGCCCGGGGGGTGGAAAGGGCCGAGGCGCGAGGGCCGAGTACGCGAATCTATTCTTGACGCCGTGTGTGTATATACGTGTGTGTGTGTACACTCCTTGGCTGGCAGTCCTCTTTTGCGTTTTTTTTCTTTCCTTCTTCTTTTTTTCTTTCACCTCTTTTTTTTTTTTTTTTTTTTTTTTTTTTTTTTTTTTTTTTTTTTTTCATGCCATCAACCGTTCAAACGTGCTCACACAAACACAACACGACACCACCGCCCCCTCCACCACTCAAGTCACCCCGGAGATAAAAAGGAAACGAAAAAGCAAAACCTGAGAATTGTCTCAGCCACCCCACTCTTCTCCTCCCCTTCCCCAAATATTCTTTCCTTCTTCTCCCTCTGTGCCAGGAACAGGGGCAATCGGGATGGATGTTTTTCCAAACAACCCGTCCATCCACTCTCGTTGTCCCCCCCCCCATCTCCGCCCCTTCTTCCCTTCCCCCGCCATGGGGGCGAAATCAATCAATCGCTGGCTGCATGGACTTGCTTCCTCTTCTCGCACGCGTCTCGTCTCGTCTCGTCTCGTCTTGTCTCGTCTCTTCTCTGCCAAGAACGAAATGGGCCGCACGCAAAAAAGGTCTGCTTGCCCCCTTTTTGCGAGCCCCCGGGGCCCCCCCGACCTTCTGGGGGCTGGCTTGGCTGTTGGAGGAAAAAACCTCCGCGGCGCGTGGCCCGTCAGATCGGTCTGAACGAAGAATGGGGGTGGCGCATCGGATGTTAATCTTATCCCTTTCCTCGGGCCCTCCCCTCCAATCACGCCACTTGCTTGCTTGCCTAGTGATCAAAAAAAAGAAAAAAAAAAAAAAAGAAAAGACACAGTCACAGTCATCAGCGCAGCGGCGGGCCGCATCGTCATCGTCATCGTCACGGCCAATGATGGCAGGCAAAACTCCACTTCCCAACTCCCCTGCCGACCGACCGACCGACCGACCGACTTGCCGACCGAAATACATACCCAGTATGGTGCACACAAACGTAAAACGCACGGCATGCGGTCGGTCCTACATGCCTGCCCCGGGATGGAAGTGAGTGTCATCGGCGGCAGAATTAGTCACCCGTAGGGCTGAGTCGATTGTCCTTTTCCGACTCCCCTGTCGCTCGCCCCTCCCAAGGGGCAAAATGAACCAAAAAAAAGGGACAAGGAACAAGGAAAGAAGAAGAAAAGAAGGACGGAACCAGGAACGGCGCTTGCTTCGGCGGCAGCCCCCACGGGCACCTTATTTTTTTTTTTAGGGCCCTTCTTTGATACGCGGTGCCTTGCTTATGTCATTTAAATGGATTTTATATTTTTTCTGTCTCGCACTTTCGTCGTTGGTGTCTGCCTGGCTGGTTGGCTGCCTGTGCCTGTCCTGTGTGTGTGCCTGTGTGTGTGTGCCTCCTGGGTCTCTTGTTTACTCAGCCCTTTTCCCTCCTTTTTCTTCCCTTTTACAGACACCGAGAGTGCATGGAGGGAAAAGGCCCCGTGCGAGTTGCATGGGTTCTTTTTTTTTTTTTTTTTTTTTTAAAAAAGAAGAAGAAATTACATTGTTTTTGTCGATTTTATTTCAATGTCAAGGAGTGACTCAATTCCTGTTGTTCGGACCGTGTCTTGACAGGGCCATGACCGAGTCTGCGCGCGCGCGCCCGGCTTCCTTTTTTGTTCTTTGGCTGATGATTGGCCCCACATGAACAGGGGGGATGATGAAAATGAAAAACAAGAGTAAAAAACACGCCCCACCGCACAACCCACGCATCTGGCGTAATTCTTTCTAGAAGCCCACGGAAAAGGGGCAGCGTCATGTGTGCATGCAGAAGAAGTGTGGCTTGTGTGTTTTTTTTTTTTTTTTTCTGTGGCTTCGTCGCAGCCAAACATTGACGACACGAGCATGAGAAGAGGCAGCAGAGGGAGACGAAAAAAGAACGATACAGGAAATACAAGATGAAAGAGACCAAAATAGGACCCGTGTTCCCTTCCCCGCGAGTGATCCGTCCATCCTTTCTACAAGCTGGAGAAACGTGTTGTCAACACGGTGCAAGCGCAAGGCCGAAAACAGAGGGCCTTTTTTTTTTTTTTTTTTTTTTTTTTTTTTTTTTTTTTTTTTTTTTTTTTTTTTCTCCTGCCCGGCATTGCCGCCGAACTTTTCCGCATGGCCGGTCAGGATTCTTTAACCTGGTGGCAGGTGCCCTGCCCTGTGGGCGGAATGTACAATGTAAGGTAAGCAGGGACATTGCTTCAATTCGATTTCATTCTTTTCTTTTTTTCTCGTCTTTAAAAAAAAATGTATATACATATATGTATATATATAGACACCACGTGAAAAATACACGCGCAGCCCCCAGCCCCAGCCCCAGCCCCAACGCGCCACCCGGTCGGCGGTCGGCGCCTCGGCGGTGCATCTCATCTCCCTTCTCCTTCTCCTTCTCCTTCTCTTTCTTGCATCTCCCCCCCCCCCCCGGCACCCCGGCACCCCGGCCCCCCGGCGCTAGGCTCAACAAAGTCCGACCGGCGAGCAGTGAGCAGTGAGCAGTGAGCAGTGAGCGAAAAGAAGGCCTCCCCGGTTTTTATCTACGGATATAGCACAAAGAAAAAGCAGGGGGGGGGTGTGGCCGCCACGACATGTGGCCGTCGTTCAGAAAACGGTGACTCAGGGCAAGACGGACACGGGATTGAGACTGAGACTGATGAGACTGAGACTGACTGACTGACTGCAAAATGCCCTGCAGGCTGCAGCGGCCTTCCCGGACGGCCGGCTGGCCTTGGCCCTGGGATGGATGCCTGCCTGCCCAGCCCAGCTCAGCTCAGCTCCCCTCCCCTCCGCCCAGCGCGGTGCAACAAATCAAACATCCAATCGGCTCTCGCTGAGGACCGCAAAGATGGATGCCTGATTTTGACTCGACGACGAGGTTGCGGCCCCCAAACCGAAAAAAAAAAAAAAAAAAACCGGGTGTCCTCTGAACGGGGGATGCTGCTGCTGCTGCTGCTGCTGCTGCTGCTGATGAGTATGAGTGATGAGTGATGATGAGTATGAGTGATGAGTGGTGAGTGGTGAGTAATGACTGATGGATTCGTTGAGAAAGGGTCCTCTTTCGAGGGGCGCTCGAGGCGCGTTCGAGGCGCACATCTTCATGGCCGTTTCACGTCCTCGACTCACGGGTCACAGACTCACAGGGCGCCCCCCCCCTCCCGCCACTTACATGCACGTCACTTGACTTTGGCTTGGCTTGGTCACTTCGTTTGCGCTCGCTGCGTCACGACTCACGACTCACGGCACAGGGGCGGCGGCGGTTCGTGTCACATGCATGATGCTTCCCATGCAGCATGTACGTACGTACCGTTGTACACGTACGCCCAATTGGTCTTGCCCTGCCTTTCCTTTCCCTCCGTCTACACGTCCCCCAAGAAGAACAGACTCGCCTTGCTGCTCCTGCTGCTCCTGCTCCCTCCTGCGCTCCTGCGCTCCTGCTCCCCCTTCCTCCTCTACGGGCTACAGCTCGTCGTGCCCGGCTGCCGGCCCCGGTCCCGCCTCCTCCTCCATGGCCATAATCTTAACCACCAGGCTCGTCCACCCCGTAAAGTGCTGCGTGCGCTGCCCGGCCCCCGTGTCCGGATCGTACTGCTCCCACGCGAACCCCGTCTCCTCCCAGCTCCGGTACACCGTCTCGACGACGTTCCTGCGCAGCCGCCCGTACAGGTCCCGCGCCCGGTCCCGGAACGGCCCCCCCGGCTGCTGCCGAGCCAGCGCCCGCAGCTGCCGCAGCGCCATGTAGTTGATGGGCATCCAGACGGGCCCGCGCCAGTAGTTCTCGCCCGTGCCGTACAGCCCGTCCTGCCGGCTCAGGCTGCGGAGCCCGTGCGCGCTCCAGAGCTGGTCCTCGTCGGCCAGGAGGTCGAGCGTCTTGCCCAGCCGGGGGTCGTCGGCCCGCAGCAGGCCCGCGAGGAAGGGCAGCAGCGACACGTAGCCCTTGTGGCAGACGAGCTGGTGCTCCTCAAAGTCGTCGACCGTGGCGTCGCAGTAGCAGCCGTGCTGGTCGGACCAGTGGAGGTCGTTGAGGTTGTGCCGGATGGCGTCGAGGTGGGCGCCCAGCTCGGCCGCGTCGTCGTCGAGCCCGAGCGCGTCGGCCATGCTCCGGAGCGACTTGGCCATCAGCCCGACCCAGGACAGGAGGTCGACGTGCAGCTCGCCCGGGTGCGGCGGCTGCGGCCGTGGGTAGTCGTCGAGGCCGCTCGTCAGCACGTGCGTCTCGGTCCGTCCCCGCCACCGGTAGCCCTCCTTGCTGGAATGCGCCTCCCGGTCGTAGCCCCGGATGTCGCCGCGCTGCGTCCGGCGGAACCAGTCGTACTGCCGCCGCAGGAGGGGGTACATGCTCCGCAGATAGTCCTCGCCGAGCCCAGGGTTGTCCACGTGCGCCGTGTGCAGCTGCGGCGGCAAACGACCGTCCTGTCTGCCGCCCACGGGCTGGCTGCCGTTGCTCCTGCGCAGTCTCTCCGTAAAGTCCTCCAGCACGAGGAACAGCGTGGGCGGGTTCGCGTAGTGCGGGTACTGCACCTGGAACTCCTCGGGCACCTTGCTGCGCGCCTCGGGCCCGAGGATCTGCTCCCGCGGGATCCAGCCGTCGTCGTCCATGGTCCCGTACCAGCTCCTGACAATGTCGAGCGCCAGGTCCACGTCCCAGTCGGCCACGGGCACCAGGTGGAAGCCCTCGTCCCAGAGGAAGCCGCGCGGGAAGAACGGCCGGGACGGCACACTGGTGAAGAGCTCGTACGGGCCCTCGAGCCGCTGCTGCTTGCGCGCCCTCGCCGCCGCCGCCCCCTCCCAGAAGCCCTCGTCTTCCTCGTCGTACTCGGGCGCGTGCGACCGGTCGACCAGCTGCTCTCCGTGAAAGTACCCCGCGCCGCCCAGCAGGTTCGAGAACATGCTCTTGCCGAACCTCTGGTACTTGTCGGCCGTGAAGGGCGCCTTGAGGTCGAAGACGGACGAGAAGCGCTCCGAGAACGACCTGCTCGCCGACTCGAGCGCCCTGGTGACGTCCTCGCTGCTCAGCTCCGCGCCGGCCGAGCCCGACGAGAACAGGACGTCAAACTCAAACGAGCCCTCGTACGTCCGCTGTATCATGTGCGAGTTGCCCTTGCCGGGCGCGTGCGGCATGCGATACACCTGCCACGCAGGCGGCGGATTGTCCGTCCCGTACTCGGCCTGCACGTCCGCGGCGGCGGCTTGCATCTGCTGGAAGAGCAACGGCCTTGCCTGCCAGAGGATGTGCTCTTCATGGTCCCCGCTGCTCACCAGCGTCACATCCCCAGGCCGTTTCTCCGTAATCTCGTGCTCGCTCGAGGGATGCCTGCCCTCGCCCTTGGTGAGCACCAGCTTGTAGTCCCCCAATGACGCCGACCTTCCCGTAAACGTCACGTCGCCCCGGAAGCCCACCTCGCTGCCCTCGCCCTGGGCCTCGAGCTCACTGCCATCTTCCTGCGCGAGGTAGTAATACACGACCGTCTTGCTGTCGTCCGGCGCGTCCTCGTGCAGTCTGCCCTTGATGCGAGCAGCCCAGCTGCCGCCGTGAGCGCCGCCGGGCACCTTGACAAACGACGTCGTAATGTCGATCCTGTTGCCTTGGTCGTGGATCGTTTGCACCCCGCCGGTTCGTGCATCGTACTCGTCCCAACCGTAGCCGCGAATGTCTTCTCCTTGCTCGCACGTGTACCGCAGACCTGGTCACGTTGTTGTTCAATTCTCGCGTCAGCACGCACTGCCCCTCTTGAACTTTCCATTTTCCCCTTCGCGCGCGCACACATTATTTTGGGGGGGGGGGGGGGGGGGGGGGGGGGCATCAGGGTCAATCTTCACCATCTTTGACATCACCGTAGCTCTCCATCCTCCCCCACATCAACCCCGTCCACAAGCTCTTGGGCAACCGAGGCCGCACGCCGAAATACAAATTCGGTTTGTACGGTCCCCATAGCAGGCTCTCGTTGTTCTGGCGTCCGACTTCGCTCATGAGCATCGACGCGTCACCCGTGGCCGTGGCACCCTTGGCAGCCAGCACCGCAGCAGCCACCAATCGGGCAAACTTGGCCATTGGTTTCGGTTCTTGGGTTCTCGTCTTCGCCGTCGTCAATATATCCTGTTGGCGCTGTTTCGAATTGCCATGTAAATGAACATTTCGAAAATAAATAAATAAAAAGGGCACCGCCACTACAAACGGCCAAACGGCCACGTCAACGGGAGAGAGCCGCGCTACTCCCCTGACTCCCGAGGCCCCATAGCTGGGGGCGTGAATCCAACCCCCGCACACACCCCAGCCCCACCCCCTCCTTCTCTTCTCTTCTCTCATAGGGGGGCCACCACTCCCATTTCGTCAGCCTTGCCATCTCCACTCCAGCCTTGCCGTCCCCACGCCAAAACCAAAACCACCAAGTTTCCAACCAACC
The DNA here is from genome assembly GCA_018360365.1 of Claviceps citrina. Classification (NCBI taxonomy): domain Eukaryota; kingdom Fungi; phylum Ascomycota; class Sordariomycetes; order Hypocreales; family Clavicipitaceae; genus Claviceps; species Claviceps citrina. The sequence goes on along the minus strand of SRQA01000545.1, from coordinate 11,429 downwards.
ATGTTGAAAACACCATCACCAACCGCGAGGACTATACCATCACATTTTCCAAACTGCCCCTTTCCCCCCCACCTCCGGTCAAAAAAAATCCCACACAACAGTATCCAAAGGGAAGAAAACCACTCACCATATAACAGCACCCAAAAGAAACAATGGGCGACCGCCGCTCCCGCCGGCCAGACTCCCGCCAAATGTGGGAACACTCAGACCTCCCCCCCCGACGAGACAGAGACAGAGACCACGACCGCCCTCGGTACCGCTCCCTCTCCCGCTCCCGCTCCCGCTCCCCCCACCAGGACAGATACCACCGGGACCACGGCACCAGCAATTCAACAAGGCCCCGCGCCCGAGCCCGCGGCCGCGACCGGGACCGAGACCGAGGCAGAGATAGGGACAGGGACAGGGACAGGGACAACCGGCCCCATCGTCGAGACCACGACGCCCGTCGTCGCTCCGCCTCCCCAGGGCGCAGGACCCCGCCGCCCCCGCCGCCCAGCCTGCCGACTCGCCCCCGTCCAGAGGACACATCATCCCCGAGGCGAGCCGCACGCGCCAGTCCCTCGCCGCCACGTCGCCCCAAGGCGGCCACCTCTTCCCAGGGCACACCCATGCGCACAGACGACGAGGGGCTTCCACACCACGGCGGCGGCGGCGGCGGCGGCGGCGGCGACGACGACGACGACGATGACGACGACGACGACCAGGCCGCCATCCAGGCCCTGATGGGTTTCGGCGGCTTCGGCTCCACAAAGGGGAAGAAGGTGTCCGGGAACAATGCCGGGGGTGTGTACAAGGAGAAGAAGGTGGAGTACAGGCAGTATATGAACCGGCAGGGAGGCTTCAACAGGCCGCTGAGCCCGGGGAGATGAAGGGAGGAAATCATGGTGGCAACGTGGATGTGGACTGTGCTGCGTCTGTGGTTTTTTTGGGGGTTTTTTTTTACTTACAGCTCCCTTGCGGGAGACTCGGGTGGCGTTTCGTTCATGGAGCTAGTCTTTTCAAGTCAAGGCGACCGCAGTTGTTGCACAGACCCAGACAGACCTACCACAATCGCGGTCACAATCGTGCACGTATAAACATTATGTATGAACGCTATATATATTTATATATATATATATATGCTCTATTCCCCCCACCCCCTTCTCAACCATCGTCTTCTTCCTTGGCACCCTCCTCGGCCTCCTCGCGTGGCTGTGACTGCGGCTGCTCCGTCTCTTCTTCCACTGTCTCTGCTGCCATCTCTGCTGCCATCTCTGCTGCTGCTTCCCCTGCTGCTTCCCCTGCTGCTGCGACTGCTGCATCGTCATCTGCACCATTTGCCTCATTCTCCTTAGCCTCACCACCGTCACCGCCCGTGGCAGCCCTGTCTCTCCTCCGTCTTCGCAGCCGCCGTTCCTCCTCAGCCGTCTGCCTCCGTGCTTGACGGAGGCTCTCTCTCTTTTCTGCATCGTCATCTCCTCCGTCCCCTCGCATCCCCTGCAGCAACGCGGCTGCTCTGTCGGCTACGTCGTCTTCGCCCTCCCGCGGAAAAGAGCCCGACAGCCCCGGACTCATCACGGCTGTGCTCTCCTCGCCGCCCATCGCCTTGTCCTTGTCTTGCAGACCGGCCTCGGCTTCGGGAATCTCGTCGGGATCGGGTATCTTTTGGCCAGAAGCCACGCGCACTTGGTGCCTGTCCTTGAGGCGCGCGCGGCGGCGTCGATCCCTCTGGTCGCGTGCCTGTGGTGCGGCGGCGCGCAGTTTCTCCAGCAGCGAGTCCATGGCGCCAGTGCTTGTGGGCGAGGAGGCGCTGCTCACTTCTCCGAGCGCAGCGGCAGCAGCACTCTTTTGCGCCTGGTGCTTGCGCTTCATGGACGCTTCGTTGCGTCTCTTCATCTCCTCCAACTGCACGTTCTTCTCCTTGGACTTCTTCCACTCGGTCAAGAAGCCAGCCAGCTTGGCGAAAAAGTCACGTCTGGCGTTTTCATCGGTAGCGTCTTCGCCGTAAAACACCATGATGTCCTTGTACGTCTTCATCATCTCGTCGAGATACAGCTCCATCTGCTCCGCCTTGCGGCGAGCGTCCTTCATGCACCGCTGCACAATGGGGCTGACACGGTCTTCGGGATGGAACTTTTTAGGATCGCTAAGATTGCCAGAATCTAGGGACATTTGCACGTTGCGAATCGTCTCAATGTACTTTCTGGCATCCGCCTGCAGCTGCTCGACGTTGATCTTTTGTGCCACCAAAACGCCGCCGATGTCATCGGCAAATCCCTCCCATTCGGGGTATTGGCTTCGGACAATGCGTTCCACCAAGTCGGCGAGCGACGACTCGTTCTTGTCGTCCTTGACCATTCCCAGCCGTGCAAGCGAACTCAGCTTGAAACCTCGCGCCTGTTTGTTGGCATCATTCATGTAGTTGCCAATGTCCAGAATGAGACCCAGGACGTTCATCAGGGAGACCGAGTCACGCAAGCTTTCTGATACAGCCATCACCTGGCTAATCCTCTCGTTCAGTTCCTCGTAATCGGCCTCAAAGTTTTTGGTGAGCCAAAGTGCTCTCATGCGGCTCTTCCAATAATGGTGCAGCTCAAATGCTGTGTGCAGGTAGATTTGATCCTGTCGCGTCAGCTCATTGGGGTCCTGCTCGCGATTGTTGCTCTTGGCGTCGGGCCCTGTCAAATCTCGGCTGTAGGGGGCCATTTGCTTCGACACATTGTCGGAGATGTTGCACAGGTCGTCCTTTTGCAAGAAGTCCATGACGACCTGGTTGTCCAGCACTAGGGGGTCGCAATGTATGATCATTTGCACAACCTTTTCAACAGAATACTGTGAAAACTTGGCAAAAGCGATTTCTGCGGAACGGGTTAGTTTTCAGAAATGGCAGGTAATAAAAAAAAAGAAAAAAAAGAAAAAAAAGGGGGTGGGGGTTAAACACTTACCATATGCCTTGCGCAGATCGGAAGAAATAATTTGCTTCTTATCACCCTTCTTTGCACCTCTACCGCCCAGCTTCTTGGTCTCTTTGGCCAGGAATAACTTCTCAACCTCATCCAAGATGCCCTTGCGACTGAGCTCATTGTACTTTTCCTCGCGTTCTTCGGCGGATGGGGCGTGCGCAGCCCAATGACTGGTCTCGGGCGTGTCAACCTTTTCCCAGTGCAGCGCCTTGAGCTTCTTCTTGGGGCGTGCCACTGGCAAACCAATGCCCGATGTCCCAGTAAAAGCAGGCTTCTGTGGTAAAAAGTGACCAGAAGGTATGGCTCCAGGCATGGGAGGTGGCGGCGGCGGCAGCATGAGGCCTGCAGAGCCGGGCATAGGCGGAGGAGGCGGAGGAGGCGGAGGCATGCCCGACATCTGACCTGGCATCGGTGGAGGTGGAGGCGGTGGGGGTGGAGGCGGAGGGCCTCCGGACATATGACCCGGCATCGGCGGTGGTGGTGGCGGAGGAGGTGGAGGAGGAACCCCGGCGATTTGGCCGGGCATGGGAGGCGGCGGCGGCGGAGGAGGAGGAGGAGGAGGAGGAGGAGGAGCAGGAGCACCAGCACCAGCAACAATCTCATCAGCTTTGATAGTCTCGCCATCCGTCGAGGTGAGAGGAGTGGAAGATTCCAGGCTTGGGTGCGATGGCGTTGCCGTTTCATCCTCGGCATCCTCGGTATCACTGCCTCCGTATTTCTTGACCTTGGCGCCAATCTCGCTGACCAGACCTGCCTGCTGCTTGGCGTTGACGACTGGTCGTTTCATCTCCACGAGACGAGGGCGCTCGTACACAACGCATTCGTCCTCTTCGTCGTCGTCGACTTCCTCAATGGCATCACACTCGCTATCCTTGTCCGACGACGACAGGGGTGGCTTGCGCAGGTTCCGCGTATGGCGCTGAATACTGCCCAACACGCTGTTCGTGAGATCGCGCGGTGGCGTCTCGCCGACTGGAGAGTCCAGGTTCTCGCCGTCCATTTCTTCCCGCAACGCGCGGAGTCGGTCGGACGGACCGCCGGCCTCGCCCCAAACACGCCCTTCGAGCTTGTACTGTGTCTTTTGGCGCTCCAGTTGCATCTGCAGACGCTCCATAAGTCTCTCTCGGTCCAGAATGCCCTGCATTTGAGCAGCGGTCCCGTTGCTTTGGGGTTCGCCAGGTTTCTTGTTGCTCTTGACGGCGTTGGACGCCGCAATATCCTGTGCGTCCCTGAGCATCAGGTACAGTTCTCTCGTCTCCAGCTCGTTCCTCTGTGCTTCCTTGGCACGTATGGTCTGCAGGCTGCCAATCTCGGCCTTCAATCCGTCAGCCTGCCTCTTTTGCGCCTCGATGAACCGGGCCTGCTCGTCAAGCTGTTTCTGCATCTTCTTGACGAGGCCGTCGGCTCCCAGCTCGAGCCTGGCACGCATCTCATCACGCTCTGCCATGGCGGCTTCTGCTATCTGCCGCGATTCCAGAGCCTCATCTTGAGCCTGGCGTGCCTCGGAATCGGTGTGCAGCTTATCGAGAAGGCTCTGCACGGTGAAATTGAGGCTCTGCTTGAGGTCCATGTTTGGCAGACGCCGGTCCATGGCAACGTAGCTGAGCATGGAATCGACCAGCTGGAACATGCGCAAGCGTTCTTCGCCATCCTGAGCTCGGATGAGCATGAGATGCTGCAGGGCCGAAACAAAATAATCTTGCGCCTTGCTCCCTTGGATTCGCTGCTGAATGGCATCTGCGATCTGCACCGGGTCGCTGAGATCCTTGACGTCGCCTTCAATACTGTCCTTGATGCTGCTGTTCTCTCTCTCCAGCATGTCCTCATAGTCAATGGCCTCGTTCGTGCGAAACCGCTCGATTTGCTTATCGAGAAGCTCGTATTGAAACTCTTCCATCTTGGTCAAGATGCGTTTGATGCCACATGCTGTAAACTGAGCTCGAACATGGATTCGCAGCTGAAGGTCATTCTCTGGTGCATCCACCATCATGTTCACCAGGATCAAGGTCGTGACGGCATACTCCATGAGCAAGTTCTCCATGCCAATACCGCCGGTGCGGACCTCTTCGCTTGCTCCGACGAGGCTGCCCATCTTTCCGCGGCCGTCTATCGTGACCTCGACCAGACGCATCCATGCGTCAAAACGGCCATTCTCTCCAGACTGAGCCTTGACCTCGTCCAAGGCTTGAATGACCTTGACATGCCCCTCGCCGTTCACGCCCCAGGTACACAGAAACGTCAGTATTTCGCTGACCAGCTTTCGAGTGGTGATGCGTGCGGATACCAGGCACGTAGCTAGAGCCACCAGCACTTTTTGCTGCATCAAGGCATCGTCAGCGCCAAACTTGTTGTTCATGAGTGCCTTGAGACACTTGACGATGTCGTATTCCCGATCCAGGTTCTTCTCCACGCGAGAATTTTCGGGCACGGCGCCCGCTGCCGTTTTGCGATTGATCTTGAATAGCAGCGTCACCAAAGCAACTTGTCCCTGGCATTCGACAAATCGCTTGACCCATCCGATCTGTTGTGTCCGGAGATTGACCTCGAGGCTCCCCATACCCTTGGTGTCGAGCCTGTCTTCCAGCACCTTGCGAACATACCACTCCGGTGTGCCCTCCTCGTCGGAGTAGGTCATGATATCGGGGGCGGCATTTTGGTTTGCACGAGCGTTCTGCCGTCTCTTCTGCTCGCCCTGCCACTCGGTGAGACGATCTTGGTGAAGGAGTGTCCACTTCTTTTGTGGTGGATAAGCCAACATTTGTCGCCGGGCTTGCTCGGGCAGGTTGTGCCATCCTCTTTTCTGCATGAGCTCCAAGAACATGTGCTCAATCATATTGTCGTCGTCGGGCTTGGGGAAGTGAAACACATCGTGGTTTGAGCCGTGCCCAGGAAACTTGGTCAGCCGGCTTGAATCCCGCTGCGCTAGGTATGACCCGTACGAGCTTTGCGACGAAGTGCTCGGTAAAGTCGCTTGCGAAGACCGTGTCATGACTCCGTTTCCCGGGGTTCCAGCATTACCTGAATGTATGCTCAGGTTGTCAGCGGAGCTGCGGCCTCCAGTGGCGCCCAAGTATGAATCGTATCTGGATGTGTATAATGTGCTGTTGATCGTGCTGGCAACGCTTCCCCGAGCAGGTCCCCATTGTGCATTCTGGGCTTGTCGGCCCGTAGAGCCCGTGGACATGTTTGATTCCCTAGGTCGAGGAGAAGAGCCGTCAAAGGTTGGATATTGGTGAAAGTCTCCCGCATTCTTATTAAGCTGATGAGGCAGAGGTTCACGGCGGACAGGGACTTGGTCGGAGTTGGGTAAATAGTCGACGGGAACCGGAGACCGGAGACCAGGCGGCATACTGTCGTAGGGGATTGATGTTATCACTCCCGCCATCATGTTGACTCCAGGATCGGGAGAGAGTGGCATGTCGATGGACGCATTGGACGATTCTCGCTTATGTCGTGACGAGCGAAAGCTCAAGGCACTACTGACATCGAGGTGGTCGGCTTCCGTCGGTTTTTTATCCTTGTGCTTGTTTCTGGAGAAGATGGATCGTCCTCCAGACGTCTGCTTCGGCTTGTCTGCCGAGGACATTGTTGCGGTGGAAGGTGGTGACAATGATGACGAGTCACCGTGTTGATAGAGAAAGCTGCCTAGGTGAGACACTGAGAACCGAACAGGTGCTGGCTCAAGGCCGCTTGCATGATGAACGATCCAAAGCCGAGGCCCTTTGTCACAGATAGTGGGAGGGGGGGCGGGCCAACCGAGATCAGACCGGAATCACAAAGATGGGAAAAGCCTTCTGCTGCCCGATGGGTTTGGCCTTTGCCTTTCAACGGAAAATCCCGCGTGTTTAATAATCCTTTTCTGCGAAGAGAACAGGTCTTGATCGAGTAACCCCGTATCGCTGTTGACGGTTCGTCGTGTGTTGGCAGTTCCGCTTCGTAAAGAGACGACGACGGACACCTCTGTATAAATCGGCAAGGTCTCGTGCAATCTGGGTCGGGGGAGGGTTAATGCCGGACGGACTACTGCGAAGATTCGGGTGTATGAGGACGCGCGGGAGGTGAGGTGCAGCAGCCACGATGGATGCAGGATGGTTTTAATGATTGTCGATGCGGCGAGAGGAGCACAGGCGCCACAGACGCCATCCACGTTGTGGGAATAGAGATTAACGATCAGGGGATGGTACGCGATGCGACTCCGGTTTCTGATGTGTGGCGGCTCTCGACAGAGCGCTTGCTTGATATGGAGGTCGTGACGGATGTGGTTTTGGAAAAGAAGCGAAACGCTGGATTGGGTGGTCTGTACACACACTACTGTATGTATGCGGAGATGCTCCGAGGCAGGCCCCTGAACGCCGTCTGATCCAAACGGGGTCAGCGTCAGCAAGGCGCGCCGTGGGGGGGTGGTCACTTGGTGGGACGACGATCCAATGGCAACCACGGAATACGGAATACGGATGACGGAATTGCAACATCTCCGGCATGACCATAGACTCCTACTCTTGCACCTAACCACCTAACTCGGACTATCTGGTCCATGTCAGTCTCTTCCAGGTGGGCTCCGCAATCATGGCCGCCTCGTCGCCACTGCTTTCTCTGGTCAAGGCAAGTTGCATCACGGTACATTCCTTGCGGCCCTCGCAGGCCCAGCCTGATGCAGATGACTGACCTCTCGCGCAAACGCCACAGACACTCTTCATCCCAGGCGTCATCTCCCTCATAGTTTTTCTGCTGCTCACCTTTGCCGTGTCACCGATTTGGCGCCGCTATCGAAATCGATACAGCCAGTATCTACCCGTCCCGACATACACATCCGGTCTATCGACTTTCTTCTCGCGGCGCTTGTCCATGCTAACATTGCCGTCCACTTGGAATCGGAATCGTCGCTCCGTGGATAGCGTGGATGTAGATGACTTCTCCGAGGACGGCGAAGGGCTGTCTACCGTCGATCCAAGGCTTGTCAACGTCTTCAGACAAGCCACATCAAGGGGCGATGACCACACGCGACGCTTGAGTAGAGAGTACGTTGCAGGTCGCTGTCATCTGAAATACGCTCGTCTGATGCTAACATCAGCGCAGTCTCGAGGAAGGATTCATGGACGACAGTGAAGACAGCGACAACAGTTACGATGACCAAATACATAGGTAATGGTGTCACGTTTGAGTGTTTCATGTTCATATCAGCGTTTTCATAATGGCGTAGCGGCATTTTCTCATCAATGGGCACACCAAATTATCATTTCACCACTTTCTCACGCCCGTTGTTTGACTCATCCGATGGTCGAGGCTTAAGCAAATAAATAAAACAAGTCAATTCGCTGAGGTGCTGGTTGCTAGTACTTGGAGTTTGTCGCAAAATCATACACATCCATAACATATGCTTCCGCTCGTGTGTTTGTGGAATCAGCGTCATCCCGACTCACCTCCCCAGACTCGTTGCAAGCTCCACATTCCTTGTTGTTTCTTCTCCTCAAACTCCTCGTTCCATCGGTTGGTCCACCAAGCTTTTTGTGCATCATCTAGTCGCCTCTCCATCTGCTCGAGCGACGATGTGTAATATCTGATCCTTGAATTCACTGCGAAATCCATGGCAGACTCTTTCCTGTTTCTCTTTTGAGCTTCAAGCTTCCTCACTTTGCTGCCCAACTCGGCCAAGGATCTGACATATTTCATTCCCTTTGGGCTTGAACAGAACTCATAATTCCAGGGCAGAACTGCTATCGAGTTGTCGTTGAAAGTTGCGGCCGGTGGTGTCGCGATTGGCATCGTCAAGTGTTCGCACATATGGCGCAGTGGGATACAAGGTGAATTGGGACAACGATCGGCACGAAACGGCCTGGACATGTATCGACGCAGACATATATTACCGAAGGCATGGCCACACGGCAGGTAGCTCAGAATTTCGCTTGCTTTGACCTTTCCATGGTCCTTTTCTTCTCCAAACACTCCGCCACAGAAAGAACAAAGGGTAGGTGGCTCGTCCAAGTCAAGTGGCATTGGTAAAGTAGAAACTTCGGATAGTTCTTTCTCGCGTCGCCTTGGTGGTGCCGGCGTAATGGCATCAGGGTCCTCTGAGCCGGGTGGCATTGTTACAGTGAGAGCTTGGGAAAGTTCTGACTCCGTCCGCCTTGGTGGTGCCGGCGTATTGGTATGAGGGTCTTCTGAGCCAAATTGCGTTGTTACAGTGAGAGCTTCGGAGAGTTCTGTCTCCATTCGACTTGGTGGTGCCGGCGTCATGGCATCAGGATCTTCTGAGCCAGGTGGTATCATTACAACAAGAGCTTCGGAGAGTTCTGACTCCGTTTGCCCTGGTGGTGCCGGCGCAAAGGCATCAGGGTTTTCCGACGGCGGGGTTTGAAGTTGATGCTCGTTCTCGCCCACTTGTGGTTGAGCATGGTCTCCAGTGCTGGGACGAGTCTGCCCTGTTGAATTCGATACGGCGAGAGTTGTTCCGGTCAAATCTCTGGAGTCTCTGGCACAGAGTGTTGAGCTCTGACTTAACCGTCGGGATGGTGGGCCAGCTCCCGTCTCATCATCGTCTGAAGGTCGCGGCAACAGACACTCTTCAGAACTGCGATGACCATTTTGATCATCATTCCCACGTCGAAGCCTGCGTATGATGGAGAGATAAGAAAGTCTGGTGCTCAGACTTCTCATGACACCTCGGGCAGGCGCCATCGTGAGCGTGAGAGAACGCTTGGAGGGTGTAATATGAGGACGTTCATAGCGACGAGTCGTTCCAAAAGAGCGAGACTGTGGTGGAGCAACCACGAGCGGTTCAGAGAGCGATCGTGATTCGCAATATGATGCAAGAGAGAGAAAAAAAATAATGTAGTTGGCCGATACAAGAACGGGTGACGTGGCTGGACGGAGCAAAAAGTATGCCCAAAGATGCCAGAACCAAAGCACTTGGCCAAGTCCCGCCGTGGAATAGACGATGACCAAGTCAATAGAAGTCGATAACTGGGAAGGAGCAGACGGCCGTTCTGTTTCGACTGTAATTCGAACGACGCAAAAGCCGCGAGTGCCGCCGCCGCCGCCCCCACACCCGCCATCGCACCTGCATTCCCACGATTCTCGTCAATTGACTCCATTGTCATCGCACTCGATGCACGTGTAGCTGTTGCAGCTTTGGCCCCACGAGCTTGCAATATGCGATTCCGCACAGAGCTCAAGAACATACGCACATTTGCGAGTATGCCTTTGTTCGCACCACCCACCCTCGCCGTACGCCAGCTGCTGACTGTTTCCCCAGAACTCACCGCAGCACTCTCATCTCTCGAAAAGATTGCCTGGGTCCGTCTAAGCGATGACACGGCTCGCTTCACCGTCATCCCCGACGTGGGATCACAAGTCTGGGCGTACGGATTCTTGGCCTTTTTGCTCCCTGCTTCCTGACTCTGCACCGGCTGGGCCGTCTTTCGGTATCTAATCCGAAGCACACAGTTCCTTGGCAATGGACCTCATCTTTGAAGGCTATCACATCCAGTCTGCGGAATCCAACAACACCATCAACCTCGAGCTGCCACTGCAGCCACTGCAGCGCGCCCTCAAATCCGCCCTCAACAGTATCTCTGCCTCCCTGCGGCTCACGAAAAAGGAGGGACTGCCGATTCTCTCCATGACCATCACAACCACCACGTCCAGCGCATCGAATCCGTCGGCGGCGGCGGCGGCGGCTGCCAGACTGCAGTCCGACGATGCGTTTGGCGACGACGTCTTTGAGCAAGAGCACCTAGAAACCTCGCTACGCAGAGAGCACGAAAAGATCATCACGCAGGACATTCCCGTTCGTGTGCTTCATCCCGAAACGGTCGAGACCATCATGCAGCCCAAGGTGCGCGAGCCGGACGTACACATCCAGCTGCCACCGCTGCTGCAGCTCAAGGCGATATCAGATCGCTTCACGAAACTTGCCCTCACATCAGCGACGCCATCCAAGGCACCGAAACTGGAACTCAGTGCAAACATGCACGGCAGTCTGCGGTTGCGAATCACCACCGAGGCCACCGACATCTGCAGCGTGTGGTCTGACCTGGAAAACCCCGACCTGGATCCCGCCCAGCTGGACCGTCCCGTGGCAGAGCACCCGAGCACCAAGTTTCGTGAGGAAGGGCCTGATCGATGGGCCACGGTGCGCGTCGACGGCAAAGATTGGAGCCGGGTGCTGAGCGTCGGCCGCTTGGAGGGACGAGTGATTGCATGCTTTGCCGATGACCATGCATTGATTCTCTATGTCTATGTGCCGCACTACGACGATGCATCTGCAGACGATTCTGTTGTTACAGTAAGAGAAGCTTCTTCTACCAGTCCAGCGGCTTTGTGACTCATACTAACGCAAAACTGCCAGTACTATGTACAATCCTATAGCAAATGATGACCAATCACAGACACCGGCGTTGGAAATTTCATGAAAATCATGGAAGGGAAGAAATTAAAAGGGGTTTTTTGGGGGTTTTTTTTTAGGTGGTGGGGGGGGGGGGGGGGGGG
>SRQA01000544.1:0-20649 GCA_018360365.1 Claviceps citrina | reverse complement strand
AAAAAAAAAAAAAAAAAAGAGGTAAAAAACGAAAAGAAAAAGGGTATCGGTATTGAATAAGGCTGGAACGCGGGGAAGAGCAATCAAAAAGTACGGAATGACCTGAATATATATATATATATATATATATATATATATATATCAGAGCAGTAGCAGAACAGAGGAGTTAGAAAAGGCCAAAAGACAAAAAACCCGGAAATGCTCCAAAACAGTATAAAAAGAAGGCTATGAGTGTGTGCTCTGTTCTTTTCTTGTCAAGTGCTCCTCGACAGCAGAAGGGGGCTTAAGACGACAGAAAGCGCTGCCGGGGGTCGAGCCAAAACCACCTCTAGGAGACAAGAAGGAAAGGAAGGTTTTATATCTTCCAAACACGCAGCGATCGTTTGCCGCGACAGGACAAAGGGAGCCTGACGACGGGGGGGGGGGGGGGGGGGGGGGGGGGGGGGCGGCAAGAAGAGGAGGACAGAGGCATCAATCCATAGCCATGGGCAGGAGGAGAGAGAAGACAACGGCGGGCGGGGGAGGGAAGTCATATACTACCGAGGTTAGTTCGTAGTTGGGTACGAGCGCGCGTTTCCAATATATCATAACACGGGCAAGCCGCGCGGATCTGATTGGATCATGTACATATTTTAGCTTTTTTCTTAACGACATTGTTTCAATGTGGCGCCGGCGATGGGGACCTGAACGTCGGGAAGCAAAGAATAAAACAAATCAATGGGAGAATAGGACTTCTCCGGCAAATGACTTTTTTTTTTTCTTCTTCCCCCTCTCTCCCTTCTTGATGGTGATGATGATGTAAAAGTGATGTCTGGATACGACTGAGGCTTTTCCTCGGTTGGCTGTGGGGTAGGTTTTCCGCGGGGAGAGGCAGCCGCGGAGGAGGGAGGACGTGGGATATATATTGATATTACATGCAGGACGCAGACGCAGACGCAGGAGTAGATTCCACGAATCACGCTCCTTTGCTTTTTCTTTCCCCCTTTTTCTTTCATTTTTTTTTTTAATTCAGTTCGACAGCTAGATTGCGTTGAATAACAATATACCTAACCCGTGAACGGTTGCCAAACCCCAAAGACAAGGAAAAACAAAAGAAAAAAATAAGAAAAGAAGTGGAAAAACCTCCCATCATCTGCCTCGTCCAGGTTGCTGCCCTGCGTGCCGGCCCAACAACCCACAACCCACAACCCACAACCCACAACCCACAACAATGCCGGGCGGGACGGCCACGGCCGACACCTCGAGCCTCGATATGGCATGGCGGACGGGGGGACAGGCAGGGTCTCGGCAGGGGCTGGGTGTGCGGCGTCACGCGTGCAGGGGATGTCATTGGAAGGGGGGTGTGTGTGTAAGTCCCCAGATTGAGAGATGATGATGATGGTGGTGGTGGTGGTGGTGATGGTGAAGGGAAAGAGGAAGAGGAGAGGAAATAAGTTCTAGGTAGGTAGGTAGGTACCTAGGTAGTGAAACTTTCTAAAGTACCTCCTAGGTACCTGCTCTAGCAAAATTCATCTACACCCAGCAAAAACAGCACGCCAACCCGTCAAAAATCAAAAACCACCTCCCCTTCTTCAACACGCCACCTCGGCAAACCACGTCCTCAACAAACCCGCCAACGCCACCGGCAGCTCCCCCAAGTCATGCACAATCAAGTAATACTGAAACGGAAACGTGTCCAGATACCGCTCAATCACGACCCTGCTCTCCCCGCCGCCGCCGCCGCCGCCGCCGCCGCCGCCCCCCTCGGCCGAGACAAACCTCGCCTCCTTGAGCTCCAGCACGCTGTCGCCGCCGTTCCTCCTCCTCCTCCTCTGCTTCATGTTGTTGCTGCTGCTGCTGTTGCTGCTGTTGCTGCTGCTGCTGCTGTCCTCCCCGCCGCCCCGGCCCGCGTCATCCATGATGATGAACACAATCATGATGCGCTCCTCCATCGCCGTCCGGAGCAGCCTGCGGATCGAGTCATGCGCCGACGACGGCGTCAGCCCGTCCGACAGGATCAGCGCCAGCTGCCACAGGTCGCCGCTCCCCGACCCCGACCCCGACCCCGACTGCGGCTGCTGCTGCCGCCGCGCCGCGCGGAACGTGTCAATCGTCCGCCGCACGAGCAGCGCAATGTCGGTCCGGTCCTGGGCAAAGCTGAACCGCTGCAGCACCCTGGCGCCCGCGTCGGCGGCGCCCGCGGAGAACGGCTCCGTCAGCTCGTGCGCCGTGAAGACGTCGCCGCCGAAGCCGACCACGCCGACCTGCCCGGCCTCGAGCATCGCCAGCGCGCGCGAGACCATGACGAGCGACTCCATCGCCAGGCTGCCCGACCGGGACTCGCCCATGCTCTTGCTGTCGTCGACGCAGAGCAGGATCTGGTACCGTCGCTTGGTCGGCACGGCCCGGCGCATCCAGATCTTGTCGCGCTTGTAGCTGGACGCGATGTAGGGGATGATGCGCTTGATGTTGAGTCTCTTGCCCGTGCGGAACGACCCCGACAGCTTGGTCGACTGCGACGGCGTGAGGATGAGCCGCAGCTGCGACGTCAGCGACAGCGAGAGCGCGTGCGACTTGGTCTGGAACTCGCTCCATTGCGCGAGGCACTCGCCGTAGTCGCGCAGCCCGCCTGCTTCGTCCGAGATGTGCGTCGTCGACAGCTGCTCCGACGTTTCCTCCACCGGCCCGTCTTCCTCCTCCCCGGCCTCCTCGGCCGCTCCTCCCGTCTCGGGCTCCGAGGGCGGCGTGTTCTCACGATTGTGGTTGCCCTGCCGTGTTTGCACGCCGCTTTTGCTCTCGTCCGCCGCCTCCTTGCCGTCCGTCCCGTCCGCCTCTGTCGCATCACCCACGTCCATCTTGTCGGCGCTGTCTTGCTGGCCCTCGTCCTCGTCCTCGTCCTCGTCATCGTCCCCGCCCCCGTCTTGTTCCATGCGATGGCTCTTGCTTTCCTCCGCCCGCTCTCCTTCGTCTTCGTCCACGGCCATGGATTCGTCCACCGGCCGCACCTCGTCCTCGTCCGCTTTCCCCATCGCTTGTGCATCCGCCGACGCCTCATCATTTTGGAGGTGCTGATACTCCTGGCGCCCCTGCTCCGTGTCTGCCTTGTCCTCTGCTTTCGGCGCACACGTGTCGTCCTGTTTCGAGTCCTTGATGTCGGCGTTCTGGCGATGCCACTTCTCCAGCGCGTCGCCCAGTTTTCGGAACGGATCACTGCCGGCCGACTCCTCGGCGTCGTCCTCCTGGGGAGACTTTTCCACCGTCTCCTTTGAGCGCGACGTTGCTCCCTTGCTGCCCGCGCTGGTGTCCTGGTCCGCCGCTCCGTCACCCATCTCGCCCTGATCTTGCTGTGCTGCTTGCGCCTGGAACTTTTCGTCAACATCCATTGTTCGCTGATTCTGGTCAAGACCGGAGCTCCTGACGTCGCTTGGTGCCGCATTGTCAACATCGGCGTTGGCCTTGTCGTCGTGTGGCTCCGCCGCCTGCTCGTTTTGCTCCTCCTGGAACTCCTCCTCTTCCGCCTCATCTGCCTGATCGTCGACATCGGATTGCACTTCTTCCTGTACTTCGTCTGCGCCATTCGCAACTTCCTCCTCATCCATCTCGTCGTCTTCACTCATCTCCTCGCCATTTCCGGCTTCCTCTTGCAGTTGCTGGGATGCAGCATTCTCCATCTCCTCATCCTCTTCGTCCTTGCCGACCGGCTGCTCTTCAGGCTCATTGTCTGCATCCTCAAGATCTGATAAATCGTCCAGGTCGTCGTCGCCGTCACTCTCCGACAAACCTTCCTTGTCATCCAGATCCAGCTCCATGTCCTCCGGGAGATCCAGCGTTTCCTGTTGCTCGACGTTTTGATCTTGTCGATTCAATTCCTCTGGAGCATGGATATCATCCTCCTCCAGGTCCTCCTCCTCCCCCTCCTCCTCCTCCTCCTCCTGCTCCTCACCCTGCCGCTGTTCAGCGTCCTTCTTCTCTTCCGACTCCGGCTGAGTTTTTGCGTCTTTCTTCTTCGCATTCTCCTCTGCAGCCACTTGCTCATCATCATCATCTTGCTGCTGCCCTTGTGCCTCATTTCCCTGCTGGTCCTTGTCCGCTTGTTCATCGTCATTGCCGTCCCACATCTTCTCATCCACTGCCGTAGGATCTAGATCATCGACATCGCCAGCTTCCTCATCCATGTCGTCTTCCTCTTCATCCTCTTCATCACCCTTCTGCGACCGCTCGTCCTCTTCATCTTCTGCGGCAACGCTGCCCATCTCCCCTTCCAGCTCCTCATCTGCCATGTCCACCGCATCCTTCTCATCGTCAATGTCCTCATTCTTCTCCTTGTTCGCTTCCTGTGCCAGTTCGGTGAGATCCTCATCAGGCTGGATATCCTTGCTGATGTCCTCCGCTCCTTCGCCGTCTCCCAGTCCAGTGCCGGCTTCCAGCTGGCCGGCATCACCTGATTTCTCGTCCGACTTTTCTTGAGGGGTGCAGAAACCTTGCGAGGCAATCTGGTTAAAGGCCTTGGTCAAACTGTACGCCATGTGTGCGGTTGCGCGATGCAGTTCCTGCCCTTGCTCGATCCCCTGCGAACACAGCGAAAGAAACCCTTCCAGGATCGGGGCCGCAAGAGCAACGATACAAACTGCTGCCTGGCTCGTCATGGAATCGGTGAGTTGAACATGCTGCATGGTTTGGATGCTTTTCCGAATCCTACGCTCCACGTTGCCCATCCGGAGCTGGTGAATCATGACCATGAAGGCCTCATTGTGCTTAGTGAGCCACCCGGACTCGCTTTGATCTCTGGGAATAGCGGCGCCTTTCTTCTTGGCCCCTTCAATGGCCACGAGGACCGTGTCCGTCAGCGTGGATACGGAATCGGCAAACTGGACGAGCTCAGTGTCTCGTCGAGGAATCTCGACATTGGTGACTTCGGGATGAGTCCACGCCGTGAGGTGCCCAACGATGAATGCCAAATCAGGACGTGCCGCCGCCAGCTGTTCAAGACTCTGCCTCAGTTCATCCAAATCTCCCAAGACTTCCTGCTCTAATGTCTCGTGAGAAGCCGAACTGAAATGGGATGGTAGACTGAGGAGGCCACGTGCCGCAGCAGACCGCGTGCTGATCCGCGTCGCCCACTGCCGCAAGCTCTGTGCCACAGCTCGATTGTCGACCTGACCGATCCTGCCATGTATCTCAACGAGCCGTGTAGCAAACTCGATGCCGTGAACAAGCCATGGCAACAGGCGGCGCCAGGTCGTGTGGCGTGTCTTGACAACCAGCGGCCCGTTCTTGGAAACGTCGCCAAGGTTCTTGAACTGCAGGATTGCTTCCTGTAAGCTGTCGCGCAGTTTGCTGACCGCCCCAAGGTTTTGGCGCTGAGATATGGTCAAGTTGATCAAGCCCTCGACAAAGCCCACACTTCTGATCACTTCGGCGCTCGACAAGTCTTCAGAATGCTCCCGACAAGCCTCCCTAGCCCGTGGTGCAAGGTCCAGTGTTTTGTGCAGGAAGTATTCGGCCTCTTTGGCTGGCGCGCCCGTCTCTGCCGAGTGGTTGGGGGCCGGCAGGTTTGATAACACGACAGCAAGCGAGCTTTGCTCTCCTAATTTGTCTTGGGACAAGTTGTGCTGCAGCCCCATGGCCCGGAGGTCCCGCAGCGTGTCGGCGAAAAGCTTGCGCTTTCTGGTCTTGAGATGCTTGACTTGATCCTTGTTCTCGTCATTGAGCACCGAAGGTGTCTCCTTGCGCAGTTCGGCCATGGACGTGTTGAGCTCCGTGACGAACTCGAGTACCAGGTTTGGCACATTGGTCCTGAGCTCGGGACTGTATGCAATCTGCCTCATCACCGCAACCGTCTTTGGCAAGTTGGCCAAACGCCTGTGGTTTTCGAGCCATCCAGGCAGCAGTGTGTCCAGCAAGTGACATCCGACGGTCGACACTTCAGCTACATCCGGGCTGGCTGCAATGCTAGCCTTCACCGTAATGTCCTCGTCAGGCAGTCCCTGTGCGATGAAGGTGCTCATTTCCTGGCCCAGAACGCCTCGGAACTTGCGAATCAGCCTGAACAGCTTCTGATGAGACTTGCGAGCGCTTTCCCGAAGAGCGTTGATATTCGTATCTTTCCAGCTTGCCATGAGGAGCACATCCTTCATCTTCTTGTCGATGGGCACGCGGCCCTTCTGGATGGCCTCGTCGGCAGTCTTTTCAAATCGAGCGTAATACTGGACAAAGTTCTCGACGGCAACGCATATGATGTTCAAGCCAGGATAACTGTGAGCCAGCATCTGGAGATGGCTCAGCATTTGACGCAGCAGACCAACTCGAGTTCTGAATTGACCTAGAATGGAACTGGACAAGTACAGCTCCAGATTCTCAACCAGAGATTTCGAGTATCTTTGCAACTCGGATCGTGAGTCGGCCATTGTCAGGGGCACTGCGATAGTCACCTGGTAGGCCACAAACCACCAAGAGTAGGCGTCATCTTGACACTTCTTCTGCTCCGTGTCGAATAGATTGGCCCACGTCGAGAGTTCAAGCCGGCGCCATCTGATGACGGTGTCCGTCAGAAGAGTATGGAGGGACAGGACAGCATATATCTTGCTGGCCCAGCCGCCGAATTGCCATTCGTACACATGAGCATGGAGCTGCTCAACCTTTGGCAGCAGTTTCGCCAGCGGCTCTCCGTGCACCTGTTCGGTGAGCTTGTCGCATGACTGGATCACGTCCGACAGTGTTTGCATATGCCCAATCTCATCGACCAGTTGCAATTCGCGGAAGCGAGCCTTGATCTTGTGGGCGAGTGAAACCAGCCGTCTTGCTTCGGTCAGGTTGGCATCCGTGTAGAAATTGTACTTCTTGCCACCATCCTTGTTGGACATGGACGATTGCAACTCGTCCGACTTCTCTCCCAGAAGAAGAATTGTGCTGGTGAGCATCTTGGAGTTGATGCTGTGGTGGACATTGTCTGAGCTCCTCAGTTCAGTGGTGATGCGCCTGGCCACAGCCATGCAGGACTCGTGGAAAGCCGTCGCAGGCTTCTTCGGTTCAAAGAAGATTTTGCGATGAGCTTCTGCCACCTTCAAGGAAGTGGTTCGAACTTGATCGGAAGTCTTGTCCGGGCGAACAGTCGCGCCAGCATCACCAACACCACCATCATCATCTCTGTCAAACGTGGGAAACAGCTCGTTGAATTCGGCGGCATCGATTTCCTCCTCGTCCTCCAATGTGCCACGGAATCTGTACAGGCTACTGTTGGCAGCCTCAGCCTTCCTGTCCGCATCCAACTTCTTGTTCCAGTCCTCGTAGAAGCTGTGGAAACTTTCGAATACAGCCTCTCGATTGGCAACAGAAAGTTCGGCCAGTCCCTCGACCGCTACATTGGTACTTATCAAGCCGAGGAGCTCAAAGCTGTGGTTTCCTGATCTCTCGGTCTCGAAGTCTTGAATCATCAGGGAGCCCGAATATGGTGTCAAGTTCACAAGGTAGTCAGTCGCGGAATCCAGTTCTCTGGCCCCGGTTGCCTCGCACAACGAGAGACCAACCGAAAGACAACGCAGGATATTGACAGCTGGCCGCGCCATGTCTTGATATGCCTCGAAGCGGGATGAGAGCCGGTCAATGAGTCGACATACGTTCTCCCGGACCAGTTTCAGCGCATCCTTGTCAAAATGTTCCAGACAAGAGCCGGGGCCATTGACCATCATTTGCAGTCCAGGATTCGAGATTGTTTTCAAAATGTTGGAAAACTCTGCCTGGAGTTGAGCGAGAGCAGATCTTTCAGGCCGGAAGACAGGCCGGACTTCCTCGGGGGGTGGGCCGAGTTGCTCCAGTTGACTCTGTAGAAGATCGATTCTGGCACTGGTAGACTGTCCGGTGAATCTGGACTCAAAGTCCCTCAGCGCAAGCAGCCTGTCCTGCAGAGACTTCTCGAGCTGGTCGTGGAAGGCGAGTTCCGCCCTGGGCTGTAGCTGCGGATCAAAAATTCGATCTGGCACGTAGAGTTTGACAAGACCGATGCTGAAATGAAGCCAAGCCAAAGCCGAGAAATACGTCGCTCTGCTTGAGTCGGCTTTGGCAGCCATGATGCCGACAAGGGCAGGAATGAAATGATCCCGGGTGGCTTGTTGAAGATGAGCAACATCAATGGCCTCAACCAGCCCATCCAAAACCGGGCTGGGCGAAGCAAGGCCCTCCTGTGCGATGGGTGAGAGTGCCTTGATGTCATCCTTGATCTTTGCGGCACAATCGATCAACTCCGCCTTGAAACGCGAACCGTGAGCGCCGAAAGTGTCCAGCATGATATTCATGAGCAAGTCGTTGAGATTGCCCAGAGGATCTGCTGCAATCTGCGAAGTCAACGCGGCCAGGTGCTGCCCGAGAATGGGCAGTTCAGTTTCCAGAAGGGCCAGAGAACCTAGGCTCACGCTGCTCATGTTCTGCAGCTTCTCCCAAATGGAAGTCGTCAGCTTGCCGTCCCATACAAATATGCCCTGGTGGGCCAAAGAGGCCAAGGACTGCAAGTGAAGTGCGGTTCCAGAGGAACTGGCGACCATCATCGTGCTTTTGGTCGGCACGTTGGACAGAGTGACGAGTTGGCTGTCAGGGGCGAGACCTTGCGTCCCATTTGTGGAAGATCGCAGCATCCACAGTTGTCTGAGATATTCGAAATCTGTTGCAAAGAAAGGCATCGTCTCTTGGGACTCGTGCCCGATGCGAACCTCCAGCTCTTTAATCGCGACCGTCAGGTCTTTGACGAGCTGCTCGCTAGACATGGAGTCATTTCTGACAATGATTCCGTAAGAGCTGGCCAGGGCTTTTTGAGCTTTGGAGAGGTCAGAGACAGAGGAGGCGGCTTTCCATCGAAGGGCATCGAATCTGGTGGCGAGCTGGTCGAGCTCATTGCATCTCGTGAACTCAGTCTGCGTCGAAATGGGTATCGGCCGGAACGCATTCCAGAGTGCCTCCATGCTCAGACCCGTTGATAGCTGAAACCCGCTGTCGAAGCCAGTGGAAAGCTGATCCATGGCTAATGATAGAAAAGAAGAATCAGTTACCTGCATTGCCGCCATGGCTTCGACGAATGCGTGCAACTTCCTGGTCCCCAAGGTCACATGAGCTTGAAAGTATGCTTCGTCAAAATCCTGGCACGATGAGAGCGACACGGTCTGTTCCAAGAAGAGCCCGAGCACCTCGAGCAGCTGGAGACGCATGAGAAAAGGGTCGGGAGACAGATCCAAGTCCTGCTGCAGGTAACTTTCCATCGCGGCCAGGATTGACGACAAAAACGTGCTGAGCTTGACCGTCGAGTCTTTGGAAACCGCTGCGACGCGATCACTGATGAGCGAACGCTGTAAACGGCTGAGAGAAGCCAACCTGGCCGCTTGCGCTTGATCATGACATCGTTGGACTGCGAGGCGGATCTCGTGTATGCGTCGAGAGGTCTCGTAGCGTACCCCCATCCATGAAGCCAGGGTTTCGTGGGGAAGTAGCTTAGAAATTATCTGATTATTCGACGTTTGAATGCACTGGGCGTTCGGACAATCTCCAGTGGCGGCTGCTGGCAATGTTGAGTACAGCTCCATGATACTCCGCAGGACTTGCGCGCCAAGAGGCGTTTCGAGGAATTTCAGCAGGTCTCGCGATGCTAATCCAAGCTGCTCGTTACGCTCGCCCTTGCTAGGCAGCTGACTGACGAATCGGGGAAGCAGCGACAAATCATCCAAGGACAGATGCTCGACAGCTAGCCGGAAAACGCTTGCCGTTGGAAGGTTGCTGTTGGCGCCCATGATTGTAGAAAAGTGCGACTCATGGTAACGCTGTAAACTTCCCTCGACCGCTGAGATTCTGCTCAGACACGCGGCCGATTCCGGTGGGGGAGCATGAATATGGATCTCGACGGCTCTGTTCCTCATCGCTCGCGAAAGTTCTCCGTATCTCGCGTCCATGGTTAAGAAGATTCTGAAATCTGGATGAGGCCTGATGATCCGTGGCCTGCCATCTGCGTCGCAGTGTTCATTGATACTCAGAAAGCCGTTCGGTTCCAGCAAAGAGTTCAGACGATCCAGTACAGAGGCGTTACACATGTTGGCATTATCCAAAACCAACCACTGACCGGTAACAAGGGCCTTGACAATGACGCCGTCGAGCCACTCAAACCGAGGGTTCTCCAGATGAAGCGGACGTTCAAGCAGTTGCTTGACCCTTGTCAAAACGACACCGGCCTCACAGTTGGAAGAGACCCTTTCCAACAAGGTGTGGATGGCGGAGGAAAGGCAAGCTAGACTCTCATGATCGCTACCGGGTGCGTCGAGGAGATGCAACAAGTTCAAAACCTCGACGGGTGCTGGAGACGGAACGAGTGACATTACAGAGTTCTGCAAGTATTCACGCAGGTCAACCAAGGCCGCGTTGATCTCACGGAGAGGATCGGCCTGTTCGAAGCCTCCAACAAGATCCATTGTGTCAATGTCAGCATTCATGGGGAAAACCACCAGAGGTTTGCCTGACAAGGCTGCTACGTAGTCCAGCAAGGATGATTTGCCATATCCCGAGGGGCTGCTGAGGATGCATGGAATGTTTTGCTTCACGCAGACCATAATTGACTCCAACTCGGCAAGTCTTGGGACAATGTCAATGTTGGGCAGGTTTTGAGGCTGCACGTCCAAATTCCTCGGCAGCAGCGCGAAGCCCACTTGACCGAATCTCGAGTTCAGGTTGTGATAGAGGCTGTGAGCTCGAGGCTCGCAGCCAATCACACGAGCGAAAAGCTTCGTCACCTCTTCTCTATCCCTCGGCGTGCGGAAACGTTGTCTGACGATGATGTCGAGAAAGTCCTCCATTTGCGCTGTTTGAAGCACAGGATCGGACGAGCTCAACAAGTGTAGCCATCTCAAAACATCTCGAAGATTGAACTCCCAGGGACCTCCTTGAGCGCCGAACGTCTTCTCCACCACAATTTGATGCTCCAGTTTCGATACAAAGTCGATCAAATGTGCTATGACGCCACTGTCGAGCTCTGGAAAGTTGTGAGACGCAATGAGCTTCAGATCCTCATCCTTGAACACGTCTGCGTATACGACAATGAACCGGTTCACGAACGAAGCCGGGAGACCTTTGCGACCGCCGCCCTGGTGGTGTGGGTTTTGAGCTGCGAACAGACGAAAGTCGGGGTGACGCTTGAAAACCTGGTCCAGCTCCGAAATGTAGACCTCGCCGCGATGGTCAAGACATGCGTTCAACCCTTCCAAGACGGACTGCGACGCAAGATTCATCTCATCTAGCAGAACCCATTCGCCCTTCTGCATGGCCTGAAGAAAGGGGGCATCTCTCCAGGCAAAATTACCAGCTTCTTCGCCCTCGATAGGGACATCGGTACCGAAAAGATCCATCAAGTCTGTCTGGTCGGACAAATTGATCCTTGTCAGGGGCCGACCACATGCCTGCGCGAGCGCGGCCACCAACGTCGTCTTGCCGACTCCTGGGCTGCCCTCGAGGAGAATGGGCTTCTGCATTTGCAAGGCGCGAACCACTCTCATTGCGTTGAGTCTTGTTGTTGGAGCATGGAACGCAAACGTTGGGTCTGCAAGGCCTGTCGGGTCTCGAGGCGTGCTGAAGTCTCCAATGGAAAGCAGGTTGTCCTTGATGGCGAGAGCAGGTTCTGTCAGGTAGATCTCGGAAACGTTCTCTCCCGTCAGCTCCCCAAGCTTTTTCAGGCACTCCTGCCTCTGAATGTGCACGGCGTTCAAGTCTGTGGCCATCGTAGCCGATGGGTTGGCTCCGATGCTATCAATGAAGATGGCCGCTGCGCCGTGAACAAACGGAGCGAGCGGATTCTCAGCTTCAAAAGTATTGATGAATTGCACCCAGACAAGGATCTCTCGAACTGAAAAAGCAGTCGTCGCCAAAGGCCGGAAAGTCTGGCCAAACCAGTGAGCAAAGCCAACCATGGCGTCCACTAAATGTTTCGATCGGTCTGTGAGCTTGGTCTTGACAATCTCGTAAATGTCATCACTCTCGGACAATGGTGGCACCCATATCTCAGTAAATCGATTTCTCAGCGCAGGCGACAGCTCCTTCTTGCCAAAGTCACCCCCCGGGTTCATTGTAGCAAAAAACTGAAACCCGTCTGATCCAACTACGAACGAGTTATCAACGCCCTTTTCCGCCAGCAGCAAGGTTCTTTGAGGTTCAAGAACAGAATTGAGTCTTTCCAAGACAGAGTCGTCGGCGAGTGAGATCTCGTCCAACAGAAAGAAGTGACCACCTCTCATGGCCTCCACCAAGGCTCCGTCCGACCATTCGAATAGTGCTTTTGACCTGGTCTCGTTTGCTTCTATGCGGTCGCGAACCGCCTGAGGGATAGTGCTTGTCGTTGACGCATCCAGAGTCTTGTACCTCGCCAGCTTTTCGTCTAGTGTGGGAGGGACATCATGACCCAGGGATTCGAGAAGGGCAGTCAGGTCAGCATTCAGCGCCTCTGTGATGGCTCCACGATTGCGGACCGGTCGCTGGGATCCGATCAGGTCGCCCGTCTCTGTGTTTTGGTGGGCATTGACAATGTGTAATTCTTGTTTGAGAGCCTCTGCTAGCAACTGCACAACGGTAGTCTTGCCACAGCCAGTTTCGCCGACAAGTAGAACTGGTTCATTGTTCTGCAAAGCGCGAGAGACAAGCACGTAGAGCCTCCGCATTGCGTGCGTCCAAACCACACCTTGCGCATTCGATGCCTCCGTCATCGTCCTCAGCTCGGGGGCTTTCGAAGCAGAGTACAGGCTGTGGGGATCGATTTTGACTTTGAAGACCTGTTCGATTACGTCCTTGACAGCAGCGCGTTCTTCCTCGACACGGACTCTCTCCGCAAGAAGCATGAAACCATGTGCGGCAATATCTTCCCTTGTTTCTGCTCCCCTAGTGGCCCAGCGAAACAGGTCTCTCAGGGTAGCAAAACTGTCCTTTTGTTCAAAGAGGCGACTTGTCTGGCGAAGTCTGGAAAGCTCCTTGTAAACAGTCACAATGCGGCGGCAGTCAGGAGGTGACGTATTCCGGCTTCGTTGCTGAAGAATGTACTCCAGCTCGTCCTCCGGGATGTCATCAAAGTGCAATTCCAGAAAACGATTCCTGAAAGCTCGTGATAACACTTTCCTGCCTCCGTAAAGACCAGGGGGGTTCTGGGTTGCGAAAAGAATAAAGTTTTCGTGGGGGCGAACTATTTCTTGGGTTTCTGGAATGAGCAGCTCCCTGTTATCGTCCAACAGTCTGTTCAATGCTTCCAGTACATCCGTTGGTGCCAGGTTGAGCTCGTCGAGCACGATCCAGTGACCTTGTCGCATAGCTTGAACTAGCAAACCCTCTTGAAAGTGCAGCTTCCCATCCGGGCCTGATACGTAGGTCCCGAGATATTCCTGGAGATCAGTGTGTTCGTGATTGTTGATGCGAACAAACTTGTTGCCCGTGAAGTTTGCAAGGTATTCTATCATGCTCGTCTTTCCTGCAGACGTGGGCCCCTGAATCAGAACGGGAAAACGCCCCGTGGAGGTCGCTCGCACCAGGTTCAAAAGGTTGCGCTCCACGTACGGAGTAATGATGTAATCGTCACGTTCGACCGGTGGTTGCTCGCCTTGGAAAAGCCAGTAATGACGGTCGCGGTTTTTGTTTTGGAACCTGACGTATTGGCGTCCATCATTTGGGTGCTTTGGAGGTTGTGACAAGAGAGATTGAGGGTTGCCGTGCTTGTCAAGAAGATGATGATAGATGAGCGGCAATAACGCCTTTTCTGAGTCACGGTCAAGGAGTGTCAGGAAACCCATGGAAAATCCTTCATAGAGTGCCCGGCGAATACTATACAATGGCGCAATAGTCGTCACATAGCTCAGTACCCGGGTCAGGGTACGCAAGCTGAAATGAGGAACCTCGTTGGCGCCGTCGACCAACCTCTTCTCTTCCGCCATTCGCTTCGTATTCATGTACAGTCGGGCGATATCATCAGCAGCCTGGTCATTTTTGGTGCTGCCTTTTCCAAGGTATGTCTTGATGATCGTGAGCAGATCCTTCAGATCTGTGTCGGGGCTTTTGACGTAGAGCTCAGTGAACCGCGATCGGATCCCGATTGGCAGATCTCTTTTTCCAATGTCTGTGGCGGGGTTCATGGCACCAAATATGCGGAAGTCTGGGTGCGCGACAATCTTTTCGATTTCGCCCGTCTCGGAAAGGAGGATTGACGGACGTTCCTGCGGTCCAGTGAGCAAGTCCGCGATGCATTCCAGGGTGTCGGGAGAGGCCAGATTGATTTCGTCCAACAGAACCCAGTCCCCGTTCCTCACAGCCTTGATCAGGTTGCCCTCAACAAAGCTGAATGCGAATACTCCAGATCCGCCAGATATTTGAATATCAAACTGGTCCAGTTTCTGGGCAAAGGTACTCCAGCGAGGTCGCAGTTCCAGGAGGGATTGGAGTTTTGAATGTGTCTTTCGGCGTTTGGCTGGTTGTTCTGAGCCATCCTGCAAGCCATCCTGCTCAGCTTGCAGCGCCTCTAGTTGAGCGACGATCTTGACAAACATTTTTGGTGCTTCTTTCCACAGCTTAGACAACTTGGACCACTGGGATTTTGCAAAACACTTGCCAACTTGTTCCAGGTATTTGTGGTTTTTGGACGCAGATATTCCAGTCGCCGTGAACAAATCCTCAAATTCTTCCTTCAGGGGCACTGCCAAACTGCGTACATTGACGGGCTTGAAACCGCCGAGCAAGTCGCCAACCTCACTCTGTTGCGACAAGTTGACGGCGATTAACTTGTGGCCCAGGGAATCCGCAAGCTGCTGTACGACGGTCGTCTTGCCAATACCCGTCTCACCAACCAGCAGAACAGGTTCCTCATGCTTGATGGCCACGGCGATTTGTTCCAGAAGCCTTTTCGCATGCGCTGTGCTTGCAAAGGGGCGCTTCGATTTCTGTAATCTAGATGACAACTTCTTCTTCCGCAGTTGGGCCCGTCCGATGCTAAAAACCCGTTCAGTCTCGTCCAAAGGGGGTATATTGGCAGACAGGTAATGGTCCGCCCGATCTTTGGACATGTGCATCTCCTCCGCGATCGCATATGTAAGGTGTTTTCCGAGCTCGGCATCGGGACAGCTGCCAACAAAACAATCCAAGGCCTCCATAAACATCCAGTCCCTTGTTGTCTCACTGATGGGCTCGTCACCGTCGGTAGAGCCCGCGGCCAACAGGCACTCTTTCAACCTGCGGCACCACTTGAGCAAGTCACGCAAATTCACCTGCCGATCCATCACGCTCCTTCCGCGAGACATGAGACTGGTATTTCTGCCGAGTTGCGAAAGCCGGTTGTGGACGGCCAAGATTCCAGGAACATATTTTTGAAGCATGGGATATGTCTTTAGGACGACCTCTTCCAGTTCTGGAGGAGTGAGAGGCTGCGCATAGAATGTTTGCCAGAAGCGCATGCCTACCAGAGACGGCAAGTTTTCTCGGCCGTTGAGGCCTCGTGAGGTCCGCACCGTGGCGAATAGCCGGAAACTGCTGGCTGCCCTGATTCTCTCCCCACGACTCGGAATCAGGAGCTCCTTTCGCTCAATGAGAGGGAGCAGGGTGCTCAGGACTTCGGTGGGCGCTCTATCAAGATCTTCGACCAGAACCCACCGGCCCTCTCTTACTGCTGTTGTCAAGACACCTGGGCGCCACTGGAAGCTCCCCGGCTTGCTGTCTGTCGAGTAGAGTCCGACGAGCATTTTCGCGTCGGTTTGCTCATTCAAGTGAAGCGTGACCATGTCCGAATACTTACCCAGTTGCATGGCAAGTTCGTGAACAAAGGATGTTTTGCCAGCGCCTGCCATTCCATGAAGCAAAATCGGATCATCATGACGAAGCAATAGTGCTAAGCGCTCCATGTTGCTGGTGGTCGTCTTCGTCATGACCAGCGATGACGGGTCGCCGACTGGCCCACGAGGCCGGGGAAGCAGTGCCTCGCCATATGATATGGTATATGGCGTAAGACTCTGGAGACAGCCGCGTTCATTGTCTCGTTGTTGCACATGAGTGGCTTTGACCTGCTCGCGCAGAGCCAGCACTTTTCGCGCCCGTTCCTGCTCAAACAGTGAGAGAAAGCCAAAATCCACTTCAGCGCCATCAACGCGACCGGCGACGGGCGTTTCCTTGCCCAGATGACAGTCGATCAGAGCTTCGAGCTTGAAATCTGAAGCGTGGAGTAGCAGGCAGAAGATGCGAATCGCGAGATACCTCACCGGCCGGCTCTCGTGCGTGAACAGAAATTGCATGTACGACACTGATGCAACAGGACTATACGTTTGGAAATCAAAATTCAATAACCGCCATAGAGCAACGAGGCTTTCTACTAGATCCGCTTCGTTCATGTCTGATAATGAGTTCTCGTCATAAATTTCCAGCAATAACTGCACGGGTGATGATGACCTCTCATCAGAGCCAGAATCACCACCGCTCGAACACCGCAGAAAGGAGGCCAGATACGGCGCAAAGGGCAACAGCCGCGCAAATGAGGATATGATCCTGATCCGACGCGCGGGCAGTCCAGCGCTCATGATCCAGCGCGCGCAAATGTCGGGAAATGCATTTTCAAAATGTGCAAAGACGTGCTCTGTAAGTGGTGGGCAAAGAGCTGCTTGAGTGACGCCGTCCAGCAGCTTTGCAGTCGATTGTTGCCGGATGATGTCGAGCAAATCCGGAGGCAGATGGTCCAAAACGGTCGCGTCCTCCAGGAGCGACCTCGTCTGCCTTGAGACGTCAATCATGGCCATGATTGCGTCGTTCTCGACCGGTTTTTTTTTTTGTTCGTCTTTGCGTGGGTGTTTTGTTCGGTCCTCATCGACCCTTACATCCTGCGCGCCCAGGCACTTTTTTTTTTTTCTGATGGCGCCTGCAGGGATTCGCGCAAGAAGTTTTTCCGGACCAATCACAACTGCTTGCTGGTGCCGCCGGGCAACCACCTCCTGCGGCCTTCATAGCCAGCCGAGCGCAACTTCGAAAAACTTCAAGGACGCCTTTGATCGAGAAGACCGAGAAAGCAGCACGCACCGGTCCATCTCGCTCGACGACATCCACACGCTCTGCGCCTTTTCACACCGACAGCCATGGCCATGTCTTGCCGGTACGCCGCACAGAGCTGCGCTCGCCAATTGCGCTCTGCCCGCTCTGCCAGAGCATCCACACAAATGCTTCGCGTTGCGGCTACAACGACGAGGTTCAACTCGACGGAGGCTGCTGCCGCCGCCACCAACCCCAAAATTGCCGAGATTGTGGATCAAATCAGCAAATTGACATTGCTTGAGACTGCCGACCTCGTGTCAAGCCTCAAGGTGCGCCGCTTCATCTGCTGGGGAGTTTGGAAACTCAACGGGCCACCGTTGCTGACTTTGGATGGTAGAGCAAACTGAACATCCCCGACATGCCCATGGGCTTTGCTGCTGCTGCGCCCGCCGCCCCCGCCGCCGTCGAGGAAGTCGAAGAGGCCGCGCCCGCCGCCGCCGAGAAGACGCTCTTCAACCTCAAACTGCAAGCCTTCGATGCCGGCGCCAAGGCCAAGATTATCAAGGAGGTCAAGAGCTTGTTGGGGCTCAGCTTGGTGGACAGCAAGAAGTTTGTCGAGAGCGCACCCAAGATGATGAAAGAGAACGTCCCCAAGGAAGAGGCCGAGAAGATCATTGCTACTATGAAAGAGTTGGGCGCCACTGTGGCTATGGAGTAGGGAGGGCCGGCTGACTGGGGATTCTGCAACGATCGGACCATCACATTCACCGTAGACGGCCGGTCTTGATGTACAAAAACAAGAAAAAACACAAAGGAGCATCTATTACCTGTACTAGTATCTGTAAGGATGTGCCATTCATCTTGATATATATGAAAGTTAAAAAAAAAAAAGGAAGCAAATTCTGTTCAAAAGGGTTCCCAGTTGAATCGTGACCTCCCATGCTGCCAGGTCATGGCATTATGAAACCATGGGCCAGTTCAATACTAAAAGCGAAATCAAATCCTATGGGTATCAAGTAACATCGCTCCCCTAACCTAGTCCCCCCGTTTTTTCTATACCGTCACAGTCCAAGTAGAACGTAACTCCTTACACACAAAACGCCATGCCATGCAACACAAAGGAAACCACTTCCCAGAATACAGATTTCAGTGGCGATCTCCATTCGCAGCACGTCTATGGGGGCACTGCTGCATGATCATTTCTTTCTCAAACTCATCGGCTTCCTCAGCAATGAGCCGATCATCATCCTCCCCAAAGTCACTCGTCTCCTCCCACAACTTGTTCAGCTCGGCATTGTCCGTCCTCGGAATGGCCCAGATGCTCTCGCGTTGTCGTTTGTGCCGTTCCCTGTCCTCCTCTATGCGCTGTTCTATTTGATGCTTGTCCAAACCATGAGCTGCTGGTTTCTGGCCAGACTTGGGCACGGCCGTGGCGATGGGTTGGTCGGTCATCTCGACGCCAGCAGATGGCGAGGCAGGGCTTAAGTCGGCGTCATTTGTTTCCCGCTCCTTGAGGACGTCTTCGATCTGGCTGACTGCTTGTACGTCTAGATGACCTTTGCTCTGAAGACCCTGCAGAACCTGTAACATTGTATCAGTAATCAGTAATCAGCCCTGCACCGGGATCTCGCGGTTTTCCCGGCCTCGCAGACAGCGGATGCTCAACCCACCCGCCTCACCACCTTGACATTGGTGGCACCAGAGCCGTCATCGGGAGCGACAGCATCGACTACCCGAATGATGTCGCGCTGCATCATGCGAACATAGTCGGCATGGCCGTCTTTGGCCAAGTCGAGGAAGTGTTCGACGAAGAACATGATGTTGGCACGGTTATTCATGTTGTTCTAGGGGTGGCGGTACGGGAATGAGTTAGCCTACTGTTGGTATCATCATGATTCGTGTTCGTGCCATGACGGTTTGCAAACATGTCCCTACCCGTTCCACTTGCTCGAGGATGCAGGAGTGCAGGTCCTCGTCCATGTCTTTGTACTTGAGGGCATATTGAGCAGCCTTTTGGGCAGAATTGACCGAGGCGTTGAGGTGCTGCAGTTGCATGCTGAAGCGCATGCGAACCTCGAAGGGGTCCGCCATGTCGGTGTCCGATTCTGGGCTGCGATGTCAGTACCTGGTATGTTTGGATGTTCCAACGTGGTGGAGGACCAGGACAGGTTTGGTCTGGTTGCCAACATTGCCAACGCACGCCGCGGGCCGACGCCGCGGACCACCGACAGCGGAGGGAGGGGTGGCTCCAGCAGTGAGCAGTGAGCAGTGAGCAGTGAGCACTGGGCACCCTCTTGCTTCTCTTGCTTTTCGCTCACCAGGACGCAAAAGCAGGAATCTTTGCTCTGCACCTCCGCACGTTTTTGTTCCGCAGCTGTCATCACAACTCAAGGCATTCTCTTCCATCTTCCTTGCTCTCCTGCATCAGCAAGTTGCCCCAGCCGCCTGGCGTCGCCGGCGAACAAGCAGGATGAGTCCCCCGCAGCATGGCGACTTCACCATGACGGTGCTGGGATGCGGTCAGTATACGATTTTTTTTTTTCCCTCCTCGGGGCCACATAACTGGCAACAACCAAGAAGAAGAATGGTAGAACGAGGGCGGGAAAAGCGCGGGAAAAGGGTCTCATACCATCATCACAGGCACCATGGGCATCGCGATCCTCAACGGCATCCTCACCTCCCTGGCCGAGATCAACGGCCCGCGACCCCTCCAGAGCCCAGCGGCGGGTGCGTCGACTCCCGGAGACGAACTGCCGCAGTCCCTGCCCTCCCGATTCATCGCCTGCGTGCGCAGCGCCGAGAGCGCCAAGCGAGTCAAGTCGGCCCTGTGGGCGCACTCGTCCATCGTCAAGGTTGTCCGAAACGATAACATCGCCGCGGCGCAGCAGGCACAGGTCGTCCTGCTCGGCTGCAAGCCCTACATGGTGAACGACGTGCTGGGACAGCCTGGCATGGCGGATGCGCTCAAGGGCAAGCTGCTGATCAGCGTCTGCGCCGGCATCACGGCCGAGCACATGGAGATTGCCCTGCACGGCTCGGTGCCGCCCACGACTCCCGACCAAGACGGGCGGTGCCGCGTCGTCCGGGCCATGTGCAACACGGCGGCTCTGATTCGGGAATCAATGACCGTCATTGGCATCACGGACCCTCCTCTGCCCGCGCAGTCCAAGGCCCTGGTCACCTGGATATTCAAGCGCATCGGGGACGTGGTCTACCTGCCGTCGAACAACATGGACGCCAGCACGGCTCTTTGCGGATCATCCCCTGCCATGTTTGCCTTGATGCTGGAGGCTGCCATCGACGGCGCCGTGGCCATGGGCCTGCCCCGTGTTGAGGCCCAGAGAATGGCGGCTCAGTCCATGCGGGGCATGACGGGCCTCGTTCAGAGTGGCGAGCACCCTGCCCTCCTGCGCGAGAAGGTCTGCACGCCGGGCGGATGCACCATTGGCGGACTCTTGGTCTTGGAGGAAGGCCGCGCGAGGGGAACCATCTCTCGTGCGATTCGGGAAGCAACCGTTGTTGCCAGTCAGCTTGGGAAGGGTGTGCAGGGCGTCAACGGGACTAGATTCAACACCATTGGGTAGAGAGATTTTGAAGATGGTGAGCTTATCGTGGTCCCTACCGACTAGCTGGATGGCATGGAACGAAAAAAAAAAAAAAAAAAAAAAAAAA
>SRQA01000543.1:0-20665 GCA_018360365.1 Claviceps citrina | reverse complement strand
AGCTAATAAGCTTTAACTATATACTAAGGGAATAGCTCTCTTAATTATCTAGGCCTCCTTTAAGCTAGTTATAAAAGTTAGTTTATAAGAGGGGATTTTTAATGCGATTCTTATAAATCTTTTCTCCCGTAGCCTAATATTACTTTGTAGTACTAGTAAGGCAGGTGCTAGTATATAAGACCTTTACGAAATTAGTAGTAAATTAATAAGGATTTATTATAAATTATACTTTATAATTACTAATAAAAGTCTTTAATTAAAGGGCATTCTAGCTACTATAAGAAGGCTGCTTAAGGGAAGCTTATATAAAGGTTTACTATAGATAATACGCAGCAGATATAATAAAAGCTATAAATACATTCTCCTTTAGTAATTCTTTATTATTAATATTATATATAAGTTCTTAGAGTTTTTAAAGTTATTACTTCTTCCTTACTTAATTAACACGCTCTTAGAGCGCTAAGATTTTAGTATTATAATTATTACTAATAGGGGTGTTTTTTATAGCTACTATAGGCTCTTGCTAAACAAAGGGTATAATAGGTTATAATAGTAATCTAGATATAATACTAGCTCCCTACATAGCTATAGGTCTTTGCGTAGGTTTAGTGCCTTCTCTAGTAACTTCACTACTATTATACATTAAGTTATAAGTCGAAACTATAATAACTTTCTTAATCTAATAGTTTAATATAAATAGAAGAATTAAAATTATTATAAATAGGTTAGGGATATTAGAGTAAGAGATTAAGGAAGTTATAGCTTATTTAAAGGTATATAGTAATAAGTAATAGTCTTAATTCTTGCCCCCTTTTATCTAATCTAGTTAAAGGTCTATGCCTATATAATTATAAGTATTACATACCTCTAGTCCTTACTATAAGTCTAGCGGTTATACCTTGCTATAAGTCTAGCGCTTATACGCGGCAAATAACCTTATTATATAACGCGAATCTAACAGAGGCTTGCTCGTGCAAATAGATCCTGTTGGCCTGAGGCAACCTCGTGGCTTTCTGGTCCTGATAATTATAAATATAAAATAGGAGGAGCTTATAGCGTAACTTCCCTAACGCAGGCTAGAAACAGAAGACATTAATCTTCTAGGGAATTATAATATTAATATACAGGCATCCTAGGATTACTACATTAGAAAATACCCTAAGCTCACAACATCTAGCCGCGACTTTTAGCGTGCTTAGAAGCAGGACTATATTAGTAATTCTAAGTATAATTTATCTAATAGTGTGTATAATTAACTTAATAAAAAGCAGTAACTAGTGTTTAATTTATTTGTTTAGCACCTACAAGACTCTCTTAATAAAACAAAGCTAATACCTACACAGTTATTAGTGTAAGTTAATAGTTAGGGAGGTACTAGGAAATCCTTTATAATCTAGGTATTATCTTAATAATTAGAATAGCTTACACTAGATTGTGTTGCTTGGGCAGCGCCTATAGGCGTAGTTGCTAATGCTATTAATAGTACTATAATCTATATGCTTCTTTATCTTCCTGTCTCTAAAAGTATTGCTAGTTTGCTGCCCCTATAGCCTAGTAAACTATCTAACCTCTAGGCAAAATTACGGCATGTTTAATATCTTATTCTTAACAAGAAGTTAATAATTAGCCTTAAGACCCTTAGCTATATTAATTCTTAGCTATATTAGGTCTTTTTGCGTTATTAGAATAACTACTTTAGCGGTTGTAGTATGCTACTTCTTAGTGACTTTTACTAACTTCTACTAGTTATAAAGAAGCCACTTTATACTATAATAGATTTAAAGAGCCTAATTAAGCTTATAGGTTATAATGTATATCGCGCCTTTAATAAGACTATTATGCTAGATTAAGTTGTTTGCTAATAAGGTAATAAATAGGCTGCTTTTTATTAAGCATTAGAAGGGCTTTAATATAATAATCTAACCTTATAAGATTAGTAACTATTATATACTTGAACGCAAGCCCTTCTATTAAATAAAGAAGTTAACGCGTTTAAAAGCGCTATTTAAATTTACCTAACTAACGCATAGGTTAAAGAATATAACCTTAAACATATCGAATAGCTTTATATGCTATGTATTATAACTATAGCAATAAATATTAGCCTAGGAGCAGCTAATGTTAACTCTATAACCACTAGCAATCTACATTATTGCCTTTCTCTTTGCCTAAGAGCTTAAGTTATGCTTACAAAGAATATCTAGACTATTATTAGACTTATTAATAAAGTAATTAGTATAGTTTATAATATTATTTAGCTAGCTATAGTTACTAACCCCTATACAGAGTATCCTTTAGTTATTATTGTTAAATTTAAGAACTATAGCAGTCCTAAATGCTTTAGTAATCTAGATCTTACTAGTATTATTCTAATCTTTTAATTAACTTGTAATTTCCTTAAGGGGATAGCGTTATATTTATGCTTATAGTTTCCTTTAATAATTACTTATAGTATTATAGTACACAAATTGTAAGGTGCAACGCTTAAAAAGGTAGTTATTAATATTTCTAAGTAAGATTTCTAAGCTAGTCTCTCTTATATTACTATATCACAAGTTAAGTCGCTATAAGGTATTATATTTAATGCTACTTTTAATCTCGCTAATATTAAAGGGAGCGCAAGAGTTAGTAATAAATAGAAGGATAATAATTGTTACTATTATTAGATGCTTATAGAAGTATAATTATATCTTTAGATTATATTATTATTTAATATAATATATTAGCTTAACTATTTAATAAGTAAAGCGCCCTAAAATTAGTGTAATAAATAAAGTAAAGAGAAAAGCATAATAAATTACAAAGCAATTGCGTAATTAAATTCTTATACTTACTATTATATAGTTAATTATGTAGTTAATTATATAGTTATTAAGTAGTGTAGTCGCTAAGTTACTAATATAATTTATAATAGCATTAATTTAAAGGTTATAGGTTATAATATATAAACACTACTTAACCTAGAGCGCGATAGAAAAGTTATATATTAATATAGTTAGTAGTAAGGCTAGTATTATTACTTATTAACACACTATATAGGTCCGGCCCCTATATAGTAGACTAATCTTAAGGGCTTATAGGTTCTCTAGGCTGCTTCCTTGCCTTATTTAAAAGAAGAAACCCCCCCTATTAGTATAAAAAGTAAAGGAATAGTTAGATAGTTTATGTAGTAAATAGTATATAT
Organism: Claviceps citrina; assembly: GCA_018360365.1. Classification (NCBI taxonomy): domain Eukaryota; kingdom Fungi; phylum Ascomycota; class Sordariomycetes; order Hypocreales; family Clavicipitaceae; genus Claviceps; species Claviceps citrina. Next base: position 17,481 of record SRQA01000543.1, on the reverse strand, counting down.
AGTAATTCTATATATAGCTAACTGTAATACTAATATATAATGCTAGCTGCTAACTATAATAGGAATTAACTAACTAACTAACTAACTAACTAACTAACTAATAAAGCTAATAATAATTAATAATAACTATAACTTTAAGTAAGTATCCCTATATTATAAGTAGTATATAGCTAATGTATAACTATAAATATATAATACTTACTATACTTATAATACCTATTATACCTCTTCTCTTCCCTAATAATTTAATAAAAGCTATAACTCTTAGTTATTAAATAGGTTCCTAGGCGGTTTCCTTAGGAAGGCGTCTAGTCCTAGCCTATAGCTAATATAAAGTTACCTAGTAAGGGGAAATTTGTTTTATAAATATATAAGAGAATTTATAATATATAAAGTTAGGCATGCTTTAATTATATATTACTTTTCTTTAAGATAAAGGGAAATTTAAAAGGTTACGGGTTTAAATATATGTGTATATATGTGGTTTTTTTTTTTTTACACTATATAAGCTAAAAGATAATAAAAACAAAAGTTATATAATAATATGCATATGTGTGTAGTATTTATTATTATAATTACTATAACGTGTGTAATATAACGTAATTAATAGTTAGTTATATATATTATAATTAAGCCTATTGTTATATAGTTAATATGCTTTGTAATAGTGTTTTATAGTGTTTTAATAATATATATCCTATAACTATATGCGGAGGAGAGGGGTCTTTAAAGGAAGGAGGTTATTATAAAAAGAAGCAAAATCTGCTAAAGGTAGTAGCTTGCTATAGGTAGCCCCTAGCAGGGCCCTTAGAGGGAAATAATTATAGAAGGGGGTAATTAATAGAAGGGGTAATTAATAGAAGAGGTAATTAATAGAAGGCGTAATAATTAATAGAAGGCGTAATAATTAATAAAAGGCGTGATAATTAATAGAAGGCGTGATAATTAGAGGCGTAATAATAGAAGGAGCGTTATAATCGCGCGATAATGTTCTTCCGCCCCGGCTTTCACAGCTTTGCGCCTTATAGCAGGGTATTCACCCGCTAACATTAACCTACGTAAGGTTATTCGCCGCGTATAACCGCTAGACTTATAGCGAGAACTAAGAGGCATGTAACACTTGTAATTATATAGGCATAGACCTTTAACTAGATTAAATAAAAGGGGGCAAGAATTAAGACTATTACCTATTACTATATACTTTTAAATAAGCTATAACTTTCTTAATTTTTTACTTTAATATTCCTAACCTATTTATAATAATTTTAATTCTTTTATTTATATTAAACTATTAAATTAAGAAAGTTATTATAGTTTAGACTTATAATTTAATATATAATAGTAGTAAAGTTACTAGAGAAGGCACTAAACCTATATAAAGACCTATAACTATACCTAGAGCTAGTATTATATTTAAATTACTACTATAACTTATTATACCCTTTGTTTAGTAAAAGCCTATAGTAGCTATAAAAGATACCCTTATTAGTAATAATTATAACGCTAAAATCTTAGTGCTTTAAGAGTGTGTTAATTAAGTAAGGAAGAAGTAGTAACTTTAAAAACTTTAAGAACTTATATATAATATTAATAATAAAGAATTACTAGAGGAGAATATATTTATAGCTTTTATTATACCTACTATATATTATTTATAGCAGACCTTTATATAAGCTCCCCTTAAGCAGCTCTCTTATAGTAGCTAAAATGCCCTTTAATTAAAGACTTTTATTAGTAATTATAAAGTATAATTTATAATAAATCCTTATTAATTTACTACTAACTATATAAAGGTCCTATATACTAGTACTTGTCTTACTAGTACTATAAAGTAATATTAGGCTATAGGAGAAAAGATTTATAAGAATTATATTAAGAATCCTTTCTTATAAACTAACTTTTATAACTAGCTTAAAGGAGGCCTAGATAATTAAGAGAGCTATTCCCTTAGTATATAGTTAAAGCTTATTAGCTTTAAATAAGTAAATTATACTAACTTTAAAAGATTCCTTAAAAAATAGAAATAAACCTACACTAAACTCCCTTCTTAACTAAATATAAAGAATAAAATAAGCTTTTTTTAAATAAGCCTTAACTATAGCTTAAAGACATATCTAATTAGTAATATATAAGAAGTAGATTAGTATAAACTTATTAATAAATATATCTCTTATTATAAATCTAATAGTAATAAAGGTAACTATAATAATTCTTTTAGGTATAATAAGAGGAAAACTTAGGTAAACTTTTTAGAAAAAGAAACTTTACTAAACCTAAAGGGAAAGAGTAGTAACTAACTAAGTACTTTATAGTAAAGCTAGGAAAAAGAGGCTATATATTATAAGTATAAAAAAAGGGCTATATAAGACTAAATTACCTAGAACCTAACTATAGTATTTATAAGAAAAGTAGCTATATTACTATTATATATAAAAATAACTGCTTTAATCTAGTAACTTATCTAAACACTACTAGACCTAATATAAAGGAGAAAAAGTCTTATGCCTAGGAAAGCGCCCTAGCTTTAGGGACTAATATAAGATTTTATATTAAAGCGTCCCTAAGGCTAGGAAACTACTAAATTATAGTAAAGTTAGTACTAGCTAATATTAGTGCTACTTATTTTATTATTTATCCTAAGTTACTAATAAAGATAAATTAAAAAAAGGTAAAAAGAAGTAATTTACTAATAGAATTAGCAAATACACTACTAAAATACTATAGTATACTTAATATACTTTATAAAGTATTTAATAGTATAGGTTATAAAAAGATCTATTATATAAGCTACTATATAGCTAAGACTTTAAAAGACCTTCTCCTAGGAATAAATTAGTTTAGAAATAAAAATTTATATATATTATTATAGTATATATAAGAGTGGATTTTCCTTATTATAAGATAATATATTAAAGTTATTATATTAATAAAGTAATTATATAAAGAGATAAAAAAGTTATTTATAATACTAGTACTTAGCACTAGCTTCTTAAAAGGAATAGACCCTAAAGACCTAAGTATACCTAAGAAGAAACTAAGTAGTAAGATATTTGCAAAGAAGCTGCCTAAGTATTATATAGATTTTATAGATATGTTTAACCTTAAAAAGGTAGCTTTATTACCCTCTTTAAAAGGTTATATATATTTAATTAAAATTAAAGAAGACTAAAGACCCCTATAGGGTCTAATATATAACCTTATAGAAAGGGAGCTAGAAAAGCTTTGTAAGTACCTTATAATAGCATAAGAGAGAGGCTAAATACGCTATTTAATTAGTCTTACTAGCGCCCTAATTCTTTTTATTCTAAAAAAGGGAGGCAAATTATACTTATATATAAATTATAAAGGCCTTAATAAAATTACACAAAAGAATTAGGCTCCCTTACTACTAATCTTAGAGATTCTTAATAAATTAAAGGGAGCTAAGGTTTATATAAAGTTTAACTTAAAAAACACATATAATTAGCTTTATATTAGCAAAGGAGATAAGTAAAAGACTGCCTTCTATTATTAATATAGTTACTATAAATATCTTATAATGCCTTTTAGGCTTATTAATACCCTAGCTACTTTCTAAGAATTTATTAATAATACCCTCTTAGGGCTTATTAATTTAATTTATATTATTTACCTTAATAATATTCTAATTTATAATAGTAATCTAGCAGAGCATAAGTAGTATCTTTACTAAGTCTTAGAAAGGCTATGTTTAAAAAAGCTTTACACTAACCTTAAGAAGTGTAAATTCTTAATTATAAAGGTTAACTTTCTTAGCTTTATAGTATTAATAAAAGGAATTACTATAGAGCTAAAGCAAGTTAAAGTAGTAGTAAATTAGCTAGAACCTTATAGTGTTAAAGATATATAATTATTTCTTAGGTTTACTAGCTTTTACTATTATTTTATTTATAAATATAGTAAGATTATAGCCCCCCTTACTAATTTAATAAGAAATAATATAATAAGGCTACTTATATTAGGTCCTTATAAGCGTAAGGTATTTAAGATGCTTAAGTAAAGCTTTATTATAGTACCTATTTTAATATATTTCAATCTAGCTATACTATTAAGAATAGAGACTAATATATTATGCTTTGTAATTAGTATAATTCTTTTATAAAAGCAAGAAGACTAATAGTATTTTATTATATATATATTAAGGAAGCTACTAGGTGCTAAAGTGCACTATTTAACTCCTAATACTAAGCTACTAGTGTGTTGCGCTGGATAGAGGTTAAGGCGACGTATAGCTCGTCACTACGGCGGTCTATACACAAGGTTATAATAACTTAATTAGTTATATAAGATAATAACATAAAGAGACCTATACTATTAGGATTGCGGTCCCTAGATTAATTAGTATTACAAGGCTAAGTTAGATTATTATAACGTAGCCGCGCGCACGTAGGTAAGAGGGCTAAAAGCAAGGCAAAAAGGTTAATAATAATACTACCTAACTACTAAAGGCACGCTAGCCTTTATACTATATAAACTAATTAATCCTTTTTCCTAGCTATAACCTATAACCCCCTAAGGCCTTTATCTTTAATAACTATAAGAGTTATATTACTCCTTATATAATCCTCCCTAAATACGAAAAAAAAACAGAAAAAGCATTAACTAGTAATGTAACTATTTAATCCTAGCGCCCTAATTATAATAAACCTAAACTATATAACTCTTAAGATAACTTTAGGGTCTTTAGTGTATTTAGTATAGTTAGCTACGTAACCCTTAGGGTTTATAGCTATTAAAAAAAAGAGGTAGATTACTACTTTTGCAGTGTTTTTAGCTTCTTAAATAACTCTTAGTTATTATACTGCTTGCGGTAGCAAGCCCTCCTAGCGCGTGTATTAGCTTAGTCCCTTTAATTTAGCTATTTCTAGTTTGCTTAGCTATACTTAGCCTTAATTATATCCTAGGCCCTTAGATTAACTAGTCTAGGAGGCATAATAAATAGTAAAGTCTTATTCTAAGGCTCTTATATAATATTAGGCCTTAGTAATACCTTTTCCCTTTTAAAAAGCCTAATAATATTTACTATAATATAAGTGCCTATAGCTCTAATCTCTTTATCCTATTCTAAAGTAATAGTAGCTCTATAATACCTCTTATAGGGCTAGCTACTAGTCCTAGTTTGCTTCCTATAAAATTAAGTAGTATAAGGCTAGGGATTATTATAAAAAGACCTATCTTAGCTTAGTACTAGACTCTTATAAAATTAACGTATCTTAGCTAGTATTTTTATAATCCCACCTAGTATCTTAGGATTAGATAGTGCTTTAGAAAGAATATTAGATAGTATGCTTTACTAAGCTTTACTATATTAAGCTAGCGTTAGAGTTAGAGGCAGGGGTAATTTCTTAATAAGTATATCTTCTATATTAGATAGTAATCTAAGCTACTTAAGGCTTGCTAATACTTTACTAAAGGAAATTATATAATTCTTAATAGTTAGGATTAGACTTTATTTCTTATATAAAGTCTGCTCCTAGTTAGTGATTTCTGCTTATAAGGCAATATGTTATATAACTAGCTTACTAATAATCCTAATTTTAGGTATTTAGGGGTTATCCTACTATTATATAAGCTAGCGCTAGTTATTAGCTATGTATTTAATTAACTACCTTTTATTTATTAAGCGCTCTCCCTAAGGTATAAGCCTTAGTAGCTAAGGGAGCCCTCTACTAAATATTTAAAGGTATTCTTGCGTTTGTAGTATATAGCTATAGCCTCCTACTAAGTGCTTAATATTATAAAAGAACTACTAGTGCAAATTATTATAATTAAGGACTAGTTAGAGCGTAATCTTATAGGCTATAATACTTTATAAGATATAGAGGGTTATATTTATTTCTCTAGTCTTTTTATCTCCTTTTAGAACCTTATTTACAAAGCACTAATTACAAAGGTAGTAGTAGAAGCTATCTAAGCTATTATAAGGCTTCCCTAGGGTATTATCCCTAATATACTCTAGATTATAGAGCCCTCTAGCTTCCTATAGTAATATAAGATTAATTAGTCTATAACTAACTTAATACTAGATTATTTAAAGCAAAAAGGAAATTATAGCGTAGCTATATTCCTAGCCGCCTTATTAGTTCTAGGTAGGAATATAAAAACCCTAGATCCTATAAGAATAGTTAAGTAATATTATAATTTAGTGCTACCCTTTTAGCGCCTTAAGGAACCTTTCTTAATAGCTAGTCTTTAAGAAGTTAAAATAGTAAAATACTTTATAAGATTTATTAAAAATAAACATAATCTAATAGGATATTATATAAATAAATCTAGCTACTAGGCGCTAGCTGCCTATCTCCTTATAGAGGCGTGTAGGGTTATAGCTAATACTATATTTAATATTTATAATTATATTAGTTTCTTATAGAATTTAAAAGGCATAAGGCCCTATCTTCTAGGCTAGTTATTTATAGCTTATAATATCCTTCCTAATAGTAAAGTTAAAATCATATATTATAATAATATACTCTAAGCCTTATGCTATAATTTTTCCTATAGCTAGATAGTTAAACTAGTTAAGCTAGCGCTAAGTGCCCTAGGGCCTTCCTAATATCTTAATAAACTTAAACGCCTTTATCTTATAATTTTCCTAATTTTTAATATTTAGCTGCCTATTTATAAGGCAAAGGTCCTTAAGTTATACTATAGTGTTTATTGCCTATATATACTTTAGTTATTACTTAGGCTTTATAAACCTTTATATAAAAAGAATAGGCTATGTTTTATATAGCTAATTAAGTGGTTTTTATATATAGCTAGCTTTAGATAAGCAAAAGAACTTCCCTTTAAGACAGTAAGTACTAATAGTAGTATATATTATTTTATATTTTTAATACTTAAAGTATCTAATAGGTTAAACCTAGTATTAGCTAGCTAAGTCTTAAGGGCAAATATAAGCTATTTTAGGGTAGTATAATTAAATAGTATAAGTATAAGGGAGGAAATTATTATATATATTATAGGCAAGAGCTTAAAAAAAAGTATGTTATTAATAAAGAAGTTTTAGCTTTGTTATATAGGCATAAAAAAGAGGCTCTTAAAGAAGTGTTATTATTTATTAATATTCTTTGTAATTTACTCTTATAGCTAGTAGCAGCGCTACTAGTTAGCAATAGCTATTATAACTATTAGGCCTCCCTAATAAAATCCTATCTAATATATATTAATACCTTCTTTATAAGCTTTTTCTTTAACTTCCTCTTTTCTTTACTTTTAATACTAAGTAAAAAAATAGTAAAACTACTTAATTATAGCAGAATCTCTAAGCAAAAGGCATAAGGACCTCCTAAACATTTATAGGCTTATCTAAGCTTATATCCCTATCTTATAGCTATCCCTTAATGTCTTAATAGTATAGTCTAGCTATACTAATATATACTAAAGTAACCTTTTAATAAAACTAGTAAGTTATAATAGGTATTATTTAATTAGCTAAGCTAGAAACTAATATATTAGTAATATCCTTAGTTTAATATTTAATTTACATTCTAGGTTTATAGTAGTATTAATATTAGGGCGCGTAATGCTTTAATTTATACTAAGATAGTAGTATGGGATTTTACTAAGCTTATTTAAAACCTACCTAAGGCTCTGCTAGTAGCTCTTAAAGGCACTAATATAATAAAAGAATTTATACTAAAAGCGGTTACAAATACTTTGCTCCTATATAAAATCTATATATAGTATTACCCTTAAAATAGGGTTTATATTCTAGCTAAGCTAGCGCACCCTTAGGGCTATATTATTAATTTAATTACTAGCTAATATAAGAGGCGTATAGGGTTCCTAGTAGCCCTATATAGTAAGCTAAATAATGCCTTCTACTTAAACTATATAAATATATACTTAAAGACTATTAATGCCTTTGCTAAGTATATATGCTTCCCTTTCTATAAATATATATTATTAGAGGGGGTTACTAGGGGTTCTTATGCTAACTATATTTATAATATAAATAAGGCCTCTTATAAGTAGAGGTATACTATAGGGTACTAGGACTTTAGATTAAGCTCTTAAAGGTTAGGGTTTATTATATTCTTTAGTAAAGACTAAAGGGCTAGTAGTTCTCTTAATAGTTTAGACACTTTTAGTAACCTAAATAGTAATACTACTCTATGGATTAAGTATAATTTTCCTCCCCCTTTCTAATTAGTAAAATATAACTAGTAGTCCTTTATTTAATAATAAGAATTAACTAGTTCTTAAGGAAGCTTTACTCTAATAAGTATTACTAAAAATAAATAAAGTAAGTAGGGATTAGGGATAATTAGTATAGGTAATATATAAAGAAAATAAAATAATAAACTAAGAAAAATAAGAAAGCAAATAATATAATATAAAAATAATTAATTATTATAACTAAAGTAAGAAAAGAAATATACTCTCCCTCCTCCCTAACTAAAAACACTATAAACTTATATAGGGTGTTTTTAGTAAATATGCCTAGTGCTAAACATTAAGGCCTTTGCTTAGTAGCACTATACTAGGGCAAGCCTTGTAGTTACCTTTTGCCTGCTTGCTAAGATATAATAGCTAAACCTTAATAAAGTATAAAGGGTAGTAGTATAGAAGGATAGGGTCTTTAACCTCCCTAACTCTAAATATAGTAATAGTAGCTTCTTTACTAAGGGCTTTCTTATATAAGACTATTTAATTAAATATTTTATAACCTAAAACTAAAGGGTAAAGGTAAATAACTTTATTAGGGTTAGAGTAGCCTAGAGGTAGGTAAAGCTAAGGGTTAGTAAATAAGCGCTACTAGCTAGCGTTATTCTAGTAGAACTTCTTAATATAGTCTTTAAATATAGTCTTAAATAGCACTATATTATTAAGGGTCTTTAGATAGTAGGCTCTAGTAACTAGTGCCTAGCTATAGATACAAAAAGGGCTATTTTACTATATTATAAGCTTCTAGTTTAATAATATATTTATAGTGTAGTAGATATTATAAATAAGCATAAGGTTGCTAGGTTTTAATTAATCTTATTATAGGCTACTAATATTACCTTTGTTAGTATATTCTATAAGCTTCTTTTAAAAAGCAAAGACTTTCTCCTAGGCTATTATAATATTAGCTTTCTTTCTCTTAAGCACCTAGACTTAGGCTATAAAAAGGTCCTTTTTTAAGACTATAGAATCCTAGTTAATAAAGCGCTAAGTAGGGAATTTAACCTCTAAGGGCAGGATTAGCTCCTAACTATATAGTAGATAGAAAGCGGATTTTCTATAAGAGGCGTGGATTGCTATTTAGTTTGCAAAGAGAGCTAGCTTAAGATAGTCTAACTACTTATTATTATAACCTCCTATCTTTAAAATAGCTAAGGCAAGGGACTAGTGCCCTGCTTTAATAAATGCATTTGCCTTTAGGTTATAGCCTAAGGTTTATATACTTTTAATACCTAAAGCCTCTAAGGCTGCCTTAAGGTTGCCCTATATTTTAGGGCCTTTATTAAAGACTATAAAGTAAAAAGCACTAAAATAGTAAACTAGACTTTAAAGGAACCTCCTAATTTTCTTAACATTAGCGCGTAAGACTACCTTAGCTTTAACCTAGCCTATAAAATTATAACACGCCTCTAGCAGGTATTTCTTACTATTATTAGGTAGTATATGCTAAGTATTAATATAAATCTTGCTTATAGGCATGCTTAGTATGCTAGGGATTAATAGCTCCCTAGGCCTTTAAGAGGCAAATATCTAGTAGTGCTTATAAGATTATAATAGTTTCTATATATTTATATAACTATTTGTCTACTAATACCTACTTTTAATTAAATAGTAGACTACTTTATAACCCTTATAGCCTAATTTTTTATACATAGCTATAATAATCTAATTCTACTCCTTTTTATTATTAACTACTAAGTATAGGGCTTATAAGTTATTATAAGGGCAGGTCTAGAGCCTGCTATTATTAATATAAAAGCGCTAGGCCTATGCCTATAGCTTCTAGTACTCCTTAGAGGTTATATTCTTTAGTTTTTCTAGTATTATAAGGTAGTTTATTAACTTTTACTAGTCCTTACTATAATAGGCCCTATCTTTAGGTATTAAGAGTATAGGGTTTAATTTAAGGTTAATAAACTCCTTAATATTACCTTTAACTAATTAATCTTGCTTATTAGATTCTCCTAGGCCTTTTTATAATAAGGTATTAGTAATTTTATTCTTTTCTCTAAGGATATATTTAGTAATAAAGTTAAAGAGTATAATATAGCTAATTTATCTTATAACTAAGGCTTTAGGGATATTATTTATAGCGCTATTAACCTAATATACTAGGACTTAGGAGTTAGTCTCTAGTGTAAAGGGCACTTTATAGAGATAAACACAAAGGCATTAAAAGGCATAAATAATAGCCTTATATTCCTGCTTTATAGCATTATACTTTTGCTCTAATTCTTACTAAGTTCTACTCTTAAACCTTATAGAGTGCCTCTTATTATTAATAACCTATTATAATATAGCCCCCTAGCTAACTAAGCTAGTATTAATAGTAAGGATAATCTCCCTATAACCTACTAAGAGATTAAGTAATACTAACACTAGTGCCTTAGTTATTATAGTAATAACTATATTTATAGTATACTATTCTTTATCTCCTTATTACTAAGGTATATCTTTTTAAAGTAGCTATACTAGGGGTTTAGTAACCTAGGCATACTTCTTAACCTAGAGCCTATAGTAGCTAGTAAGGCTAAGAAAAGACTAAATATTATATATATTCCTATAATGCTTTTATTTAAGTAGCTTAGTAATCTTTGCTTTAGTAGGCGCATACCTTTTTATACTATAAACATAACTAATAATCTTAAGGAAGCTCTAGTAAAACTTTAACTTTAGTGTAAAGATAGTATAGCCTATAAGTTTAATATTAATAAGGACTTAGTTAATATTAATTAGGTGTTCTAGCACATATTAGCGGATCCTAGGCAAGATTTTAGCGTCTTTATAGGTGTTTTTTAGGCCCTTAATTATAATGTTATTAAGGAAGGGTAAGCAAACTATAGGGATTAAGTTAAGGAGAATTTATATTATTATCTAGCAGAACTATATAATTAAATTAGTCGCCCCTTATAGAAGGGTATAGAGGTAATAGAGCCCTAATAGTGTTAAAATTATAGTTATATTATAGCTTTATAGTGCTAGCTAGAGCTAGTTATACCTAGAGAGGAAGTTAAGCAAGCTAAGTAGTTTATATATTCTAAAGTCCTTACTAAAAGCCTTAGCGCCTTAAGGGATGTAAGCGTTATAAATTATAATATTATTATACTTTATAGCTAATAAGATTAAACACACTCCTCTGTCCTTCTTTAAAACTAAGAAGTAGGGGTTCTTATAGGCTTTATAGCTTTCCTTAATATAGCTATACTTAAGCTTCTTTTTAAGTAGCTTTATTAGCTTATCTTAAAGTCCTAAGGGAATTAGAATTAATCTTACTTACTAAGCGCTATATTTAATAACTTTAATAAACTAAGGTAATATAATAAGGGGATTAACTAATCTACACTTTAATAAGTCCTAAGCTAGCGCTACTTCTTAGTTATAGAGTATCTTACAAAACACCTTAAGCTCCTTAGGCTAAAGCTAGTCTCTAATACTAAATATTAATTAATTTAGCTAGTCTTAAGTTAGTTAGAAGCCCTATAGTTTTTTACTAAATCTTCTAGTAATATAATTTGTAAATCTACTGCTTATGTTAAGGTAGTCTTTAGCTTTAGCCTACTTCTTTGCCTTCTAGTTAGGGTTACTATTAGGGGTGGTGCTATTAGAGGGGATATTATCCCTTAGGTAGATTTTATTAGCTTTCCTTTTATATATAGTATTTACCTAAAGCTTTGTAAGGGGTTTCTTAGTAAGAGGTTAAAGCTTAGTAATAGCTTTAGTTAGGAGGCTATAGAATTTCTTAGCTACTAATTTTAGCGCTAAACTTATAATATATATGCCTTCTTTTTAAGTAACTTATATAACTTTATCTCCTTCTTTAAGCTCTTTATATAGTCCTTTGCAAACCTTAATATCTTTAATATTATTAAGGACTATAAGGGAGTTAATTATAAGTTAAGGCATATTTAAAGGTGCTAAGGTTAGTTTAGTAGTTCCTATATCTACGTATAATATAGTTAGTTTGCTTATTTCTGTTTTTATCTTAGTAGTTAGTTAGTTATTTATAACTATACTTGCCCTAGCTAGTATTAGTTTATTAGGCAGGTTATAAGAGGTAGTAGTTATTTAGATTAGCGTGGCTAGTATTAAGCCTTATGGCTAGTATATAGTAGGAAAGGTCCTACTAGTAACCTTACTCTCCTCTTCCTTCTCCCTCTAGGCCTCTAGGTCTAGTGCTAAGTAATATCTCTTAGGCTTCTTAATAGTAGTTTATTATGCCTTAATGCTAGCTTAGGTGCCTAATATTAAGTAATTATTTAGTAATTTGCTAGGTAAGAAGGATATATAGTAAACCTATATAGACTATTCTCTTTCCTTATTAGTAAGCTTCTACTAAATGCCTTTAGTAACATTAAAGACTATAATAATATTATTAAACCTATACTTAATAAATATATTACTCTCTCTATTACTATACTTAAAGGTAGCTTAGGCTATTTAAATAAAAGGTATCCTAAGGATTAGTTTTATAAAAATAGTATTAGGGGATATATAGAGCCTAATAGGGGTTTAAACGCTTCTAAGGTAGAGTTTTGTGCGCACTTTGCTTATTATTCTAATCGCTCTGTTAGTGTAAGATATAGTGTTAGCTTTTATAGTTATAGGATAAATCTTTAAACTAGCTTAGTAAGCCTAGCTTTTAGTAATAATATTCCCTTATAAGCTACTATTAATTAGGGCTAAATAAAAGCGCCTGTCTAGGTTACCTAGCTTAACTAAAAGGTGTAGGAGGTTCTAAAGGTAGCTAATAAGGGAAATAAGTTAAATAATAGAGGCTACTATTATACTAATAGCCTTATTTAGGCTAATAGTATTAGTCTGTAAAGTCTTAAGGTAAGGATTAGATATTACTAGCAGGTTGCCTATTCTTTTTTATATAACTTCCTAGAGTGTTATATTAACTCCTATAGTAGGGGTTCTTACATAGCAATCTAAAATGTCTTTAGCCTTATCTAGCCTAGCGTCCTTTACAAAAGCTTTTAAGTATTAGATTATATTAACTATTTAATCTTTACTATCCTTAATTTAGAGTTATTTTCTTAGTACTATTATATATTCTATAGCTTATGTATCTTCTGCTGCGCTAGGTATAAAGTAGTATATTTTTTTAACTCTATTAGAATATATAGAGCACTCTTAGCTTATAGCCTTAGCTAGGGATAGCATTAAGTAATAGAGGTTATAAAGACTAACTATAACCTTCTTTTTAAAAATCTTACTATATAGCATTTCTAATATATATTTATAAATTAGGTTAGCTTTCTTATAGTTAGCTTTTACTAACTCTAAGAGCTTATTATTAATCTAGATCTTAGCTTTAGTCTTCTTAGGCTTTTTAGAGCCCTAAGGTAACTTCTTAGTAGTCCCTAAGTTTGCTATAGCTTATATACTAAGTCCTTAACCTTTAGGTATTATATTTACAAAGCTATCTACTAAAGCACTAACTAAGGCTATTATAGTGCTAGCAAAGACTACTATGTTTACTATAGGGGTACCTATAAGACCTAGAGGCACTACTAAGGTTACTAAAGGTATAGGCGTTATAGTATAAATTAGGGCTAATAATATTAATAATGCTATTAGTAATGCCCTAGAGTTCCCTGTGCGCTTAGAATAAATTACTATAGCTATAGTAGTTCTAGTAGTACTATTTAATCTTTATAGTAGGCAATATCTATAGGAATCCTTTATTCTAGTAGCCTCTTTTACTATAGCTACTTCTATCTTAGTTATGTTCTACTTATTAGGCCTTATACTAGGTCTTATTTTTATAGTAGGCAGAAGGTTATAGGCCTTACTATTCTTAAAGATTAAAGCCTAGAAAACTACTACCCTATAGGTAGTGCTACCCTTAGAAAGGAAAGCTTAAATAAAGCCTAAAGAGATAATACTACTACTAATATATAGTAGTCCTTCTCTTTAATTATACTTGCTAAAGCCTAGGTTTGTATCTAAAGCTAGCACTTAGCACTAGTTTATATAGTGCCTAGGTTCTTTATAGTAGTTACACTTAATATTTTTCTAGCTGCTATTAGTACTATAAGACTTGCTATAGTTATTATTATTATACCTACTACTAGACCGCTTACTACTACTATAACCTTCTTTTTAATTATTACTAAAGGTGCTATTCCTAGTGTCCTAGTTAATTATTATAATGTTTATGCTAAAGTCCTGCTAACTAGTCCCTCCTTAGTAGCTAAACTTGCTCTTAAGCCGCTTAAGGAGATTAATATTCCTATCCTATTAGGCAACTATAATTTATATTTCCTTAAGTTATTTAGTTAATAGATCTATTTAATCTTATTATTCTCTAGAGGTTCTAGGTGTTTTATTCTTATTATTAGAGTCTAATACTATATAAGTAAGCTAACTAGCCTTAGGCGTCTCTTTAGTAAAGCAGACTTTATATTAATTTAAATTAGACTTAGAATTATAAGAAACTAATTAATCCCTATGCTTAGATTATATAGGTTTAATAGTTTATAAATTTCTATTTTCTAATTTAAATTAAACTTAGGCATAGTTATAAAGCTTCTCCTAGAGAGTCTTATAAGGTAAAGTTAAGAAGTTATTCCTGCTTATGTAGTTTATATTTATAAAGCTAAGAATAACTAAGTCTAGCAAAGCTTTATAAATATAATTACCTTAACCTATTATTATTTTCTAAGTCTAAGGTTTAGCCTTTATTATTAAGGCCTAATACTATTAAAGCTAGAAGTATATATTACTTATAGTAGAAGGTTATTTAGTATTAAGATCTTTAAGAGAATTTTATATATTCTTTATCTTATTCTAAGTAGTAGTATTATACTAAAGCAAGAGTTCTTTCTTACTTTCCTTCTAATTATATAAGGCAATAAGGGTCTTTACCTAAGCTTAGATACTAGGGTAAACCTTATAAGTAAAGATCTTTAGCTAATTCTTCTTATTAACTCTAAGGGTAGCTATCTTTTATTTAAACTTACTTAGTATATTAAAGATGTTCTCCTTATTAAATTAAAGGTTAGCCTTATTCTAATTAAATATAATAAGAGTATGCTTTCTAAGTGTTTTACCTAATATCTTTATAAAGTTTAAGAAGTCTATCTCCTTAGGTAAGGGCGTTAACCTAGGATCCTTATTAGATATATTAGTAATATTAGACTTAGTAGGACTTCTTATTATATCTAAATTAATTAATCCTATATTAGGTAATACTACCTTAGGTATAATTAGTCTTTAAGAAGTCCTTTAATAATTTAAACTTATATAGCTAAGTTAGTATAAGTGTGTTCTAAGTGCTTTTAATATATAATAATTAGCAGGTAATATAAACTTTATAGTAAGAGTAACTAAAGCTAATAAGAGTTTGTTTAATTATTTAATGCTTAGCATAGTAGATTTAGAAGTAAGACCCTAACTATATATACTATAACTAAGTAGAACGCTAGTTAGTAAAAGGCTTTTTATTAGCGCGTAGAAGAGTCTAATAACTATAGTAATAAGTATAAAACTAATTTACTTCTTTAACACTAATTAATTAATATAGTTCTAGTAGTAAGGCAGTAGTATAACCTCCTTTAGCCTAGTATCTTTAGGCTAAAGCAAATAACTTATATTTGCTTAATAGAAGTTATTTTTCTATATATTTATATTAAGATTAATTAATTTTCTAATTTCTTCTAAGGAAAGCTCTGCTATATAGTTAGTACTAGTAAGACAGCGTTTTCTACTATAACTTATCTGCTTAGCTAAGGCCTCCCTTATATAAAATTCTACTAGTATTCTTTAGTAACTAGACTAGTTTATTAGCCTAGTTCTTTAATATAATCTTCTTTATAACTTCCTTTATATAATCCTTTATTAGCATATAAGTTATTTATTTATAAGATAAGCAGGCTTTTCCTATGTTATAATTGTTTTTTATTTCCTTTATTTAATAGTTAGTTCCTTAAATATATTATTTTATAGTAGCTAAGAAGTGCCTCTAATAATATTAAATTTTATCTATAGTTTAGCCCCTATTTATATTATGCTTAATAGAGGTTAAGGCGATGTATAGCTTATTACTATAGTAGTCTATACATAAGGTTATAATAACTTAATTAGTTATATAAGATAATAATATAAAGAGACCTATACTATTAGGATTACAGTCCTTAGATTAATTAGTATTATAAGGCTAAGTTAGATTATTATAATGTAGCCGCGCGCACGCGGGTAAGAGGGCTAAAAGCAAGGCAAAAAGGTTAATAATAATGCTACCTAACTACTAGAGGCACGCTAGCCTTTATACTATATAAACTAATTAATCCTTCTTCCTAGCCATAACCCATGACCCCCTAAGGCCTTTATCCTTGATGACTGCGAGGGTCGCGTCACTCCCCACACAGTAGTTTTTAATAGATTTAACTATTTAGTTAAAAGTTATGCCTTTACTAAGGAGAAAGTCCTTATAATATATTAAAGCTTTTTCTTTAAGTATTATAGGAAATACCTTGTGAAAGAGGGACTTTAGGAGGTTAATTTACTTACAAAGGGCTTAGAAGGTCTTTAGCTTATTATTAAAGAAGTTATATATCTCTTTATTATACTTTTCCTTGTTAAAGTAAATCTTATAAAGGTTTATAATTTTCTATAATACTATTACTAGATCTAATTCTAGTAGGGAGTAAAGTAAAGAATAAAAATACTTATAAGATCTCTAATAATTAAGGTTATTATTAGGTATAGTAGTATATTACTACTATCCTTATTAAGGAACGTTTCCCTTAGGCCTTTTGTTAGGACTAGAAAGCCACGAGGTTGCCTTAGGCTAACAGGATCTATTTGCACGAGCAAGCCTTTATTAGATTCGCGTTATATAATAAGGTTATTTGCCGCGTATAATTACTAGACTTATAGCAAGGTATAACTACTAGACTTATAGCAAGGACTAGAGGCATATAACACTTATAATTATATAAGCATAAACCTCTAACTAAATTAGATAGAAAGGGGCAAGAATTAAGACTATTACTTATTACTATATACCTTTAAATAAGCTATAACTTCCTTAATCTCTTACTCTAATATCCCTAACTTATTTATAATAATTTTAATTTTTTAATTTATATTAGATTATTAGATTAAGAAAGTTATTATAGTTTAGACTTATAACTTAATACATAATAGTAGTAAAGTTACTAGAGAAGGCGCTAAACCTACGCAAAGACCTATAGCTATGCCTAGAGCTAGCATTATATTTAAATTACTACTATAACCTATTATACCCTTTATTTAGTAAAAGCCTATAGTAGCTATAAAAAACAC
>SRQA01000542.1:0-20687 GCA_018360365.1 Claviceps citrina | reverse complement strand
TATAGAATCCCTTAATAGCTTTATTCCCCTTAGAGATAAAGAAGTTACTAATACCTTTAGTAGCGCTAATACTATCCTAGACAAACTCTAGGAGTTTTAGGATGTATTTGCCTCTAATAAGGCTAGACTACTACTATTTTAAAAGGAAACAAACTATATTATTAACCTTCTCCTAAACACTATGCCTTTATATAGCCTTATATACCCCCTCTTATAAGCGAAACTTAAGAAGCTCTAGGACTATATCTAAGATAACCTAGCGAAAGGGTGTATAAAACCCTTAAAAAGCCTTATAAGCACGCTAATCCTCTTTATCCTAAAGAAAGATAGAACACTCTAACTTTACGTAAACTACTAGGGAATTAATAAGATTACACTTAAAAATCACTACACTTTACCTCTTATTTTAGAGATCCTTAACTACTACTAGGGTATAAAATACTTTTCTAAAATTAATATTAAAGACACCTACTACTAAATCTAAATAAAAGCTAGCTATAAGTAAAAGACTACTTTCTAAACCTGCTATAAACACTTTAAATACCTTATTATACTATTTAGCCTTACTAATGCCCTAGCTATGTTCTAAAATTATATTTACTAAGCTCTTTATAGACTAATAAATACTATTTATATAGTGTATTTAGATAATATCCTTATCTTCTCTAAAACCTAAGAAGCACACATAAAACACATTAAATAGGTCCTTAAATACATAAGAAAGGTAGAGCTATACACAAAACCTTCTAAGTGTACCTTTTACTAAGACTTAGTAGAATTCCTAGGATTTATCCTATTAACTACTAGCATTTTAATAGACCCTAAAAGGGTTAAGACTGTACAAGATTAGCAAGAGCTAAAGAGCTTCTAGGACGTATAAGTATTCCTTAGATTCTATAATTTTTACTAATGCTTTATATACTAATACTCTAGTATTATAGCACCTTTAAACGCACTTATAAAGGGCAGCTAGAATAGTATATAAAAGGGCACCTTTTAATTTAGACTAGCTAAAAAAACAGCGTTTACATAGCTAAAAGCTGCTTTTTAGGAGGCCCCTCTCCTTTATTACTATAACCCTAACAAGCAGGTCTAGATTAAAACAGACGCTTTAGTCTTTGTAATAGCTAGTATTATCTTATAGCTAGATAATAATAGGCAATACTACCCTATAGTATTCTAGTTAAGGAAGTTTACAAATATAAAAAGAAATTATAGTATTACTAACTAAGAGCTCTTTATAATAGTTAAGTTATTTAAATACTAGTAATACTATATTAAAGGGGTAAAGAATCTAGTTAAAGTCCTATTAGACTACTATAACCTTTAGACTTTTATAAGGCTACTAAAGCTAAATAGTAGGCAAGTATAATAATGTATATTCCTATTACCTTTTAACTTTATTATTAAATATAAACTAAGTAAAAGCAACCCTACTAACGTACTATTAAGATAGCTAGATTATAATAGCAAAACACTAATAAATTTAAGGCTACTACCTAACTTATAAAAGAAGTTTTTATTTACCCTAAGTAGTAAGGAGGCTAATAAGCCTAGAGAGATATATTCTACAAAAGAAGTAGAAGGGGTTATAATACCTAAGAGAAGACATAGTAAGATGCCTTTAGGAGAGGAAAATGCTCTAGTTATAGGGGATTAGTAGTAATATAATAAGATACCTTTAGGAGAGGAAAATGCTCTAGTCTATAATCTTAGGGTCTAGATAAGTAAGGTAGCCACTAGGACACTAGTAAAGCATAAGCTAATAGCTAATAAATTCGCGGCTAAAGTAGGATATATTTTTAGCGTTAAATCACACAAAATCTAGGCAGCTATTATATTACTAAATCTATATAACTATACTATAAATAGGTTACTAGCTTAGCTACTAAAGATAGCTTAGGACTATAACTAGAACCTCTAGATAAGTAGCTAGGCCTAAGAGGTAGCAAAAGGGAGGGGAAACGCTAGGATATAGAGATATAATATATATAGCCTCCTAATATATAATAACTAGGTAGTAGTACCTTAGGACCCTATCTTATAGGTAGAGCTTTTATAGCTATACTATAATAATCCCTTAGCTAGTTACTTTAGTATTAACTAAATAATTAAATTACTATAATATAATTTCTACTAGCCTAGCCTATAGGAGGCAGTGGCGGACTATATATCTAGTTATGCTAAATATTAGCATATTATAGCAAGACAGCACAAGCTATATAGGAAGCTTAAATTGCTTCTAATACTAAGGTAACTATAGGTTAAAGTATTAATAAACTTTATTATAGGATTGCTATAAGTATTCTACTATAAGCAAGAAACTAACTTAATCCTAGTAATTATAAACTAATTTACTAAGTATTTTGTATTCCTTCCTATTACTATTATAATTAATACTGCTAAGCTAGCAGAGACCTTCTACATAAAGATTAAATTAAAATTTAGCGCGCTAGAGGGCATTATATTAGACAAAGGATTAGTATTTATAAGTAAATTCTAGTCTAAGCTATGTTTTTACTCTAAGATAAAACGGAGGCTTTCTACAGCTTTTTACCCGCAAACTAATAGTTAAATAAAACAAACAAACTAGGTCCTTAAACATTACCTCTGTTACTTTATTAGAGAGAACTAACTAGTATAGCTAAAGCTACTGCTATAGGCATAATTTGCTTATAATAATATAGTTAACTAATTAATAAGCCTTACTCCCTACTATATACTTATAGGGTATTATCCTAAATTTTGCCTTAGTCTTAGGAATAAGACCGCTAGGGGAGAGGTGCTAAAGGCAAAGGCCTAAGTAATAAAGCTATAGGAAGTATGTAAATAACTTTAAAAGACATAGTAAAGGGCTAGCAAATCCTAAGCAAAATACTATAATAAATAACATATACTACTACTAGTATTTAAGCATAGGGACCTTATACTATTATTAGCCTAGAATATTAAGGTAAAGAAAGCAAAACATAAGCTAACCTCTAGATTTTTAGGACCCTTTTATGTTATTTAGGCAATTAGGAAGCAAGCATATAAACTAGCACTACTAGAAAAGTATAGCCGCCTGTATAATATATTTTATATTAGCCTGCTTAAGCTATAGAATTACTATAAAGATAGCATAAATACATAAGCAAACGTGCTAGACCTTAAAGAAGAAGATAAACATTACTAAGTTAAAGAAATTAAAGGATAAAAGATAGTTAAAGGAGAGACCTATTACCTAGTAAAGTGGAAGGAATAGCCAAGCAAATATAATTAATAGGTCCTAAATAAGGATATAAACACACCGTAGCTAATAGTAGTATATAGAAAAAAGATATAGTTACTAATAAAAAGGGGATAATAAGCTCCTAAAAAACACTAGCTATTATTTAGCATGCTATTTACATATTAAAAAAAAAAACAAAAACAAATTAATTAAGACCCTAAAACTACCCCTAAAAAACAAAAGAAACACCCCCTACACTATAGGAATATCCACTAGAAAAGTCCTTATTATAATACTAGTAGTAAGACTAGCAAACTTATTACAGTCTTCTTCCTTATTAAGCAACCCCCTAACTAAGGCAAAAAACCGCTAAATAGCAATCGCCTAGGGGAGATACCCTAGGTCCTTAGGATATAGATATAACTTTATCTAGGCCTTCTAGACTATAAGGGCGTTATTATAGTTAGCCTAAGGGGGCATATTTATTAGTAAAAAACAAGGTAAATAAAGGTAATTATATTATAAGATACTTATAATTCTAGGTAATAGCGCTAGACTATATATTATAGTAATAAGACGCTATTATAAGATAATATACTAGTAGTACGCCGCAAAGGCAGCCTGTAGAAATGTTAGAAAATAAAGAGTAAATAATAGGCAAGAAGCTATATACCTAACGCCTTTTTGCTACCCTAGTTAGCCTAAAAGCAATATAGTAAGCTATATTAGTGTAGATAAAACTATATAGTAAGTTAAGTAAGCTATAAGTAACCCTAAGGCAAAAGTTATTAGAATATAAGAATAAGACTAAGGGAGTAATAGTAGTAGTAGTATAAGTAGTAGTAGTATAGGTATAGTAGCGGATAGCTAGTAAGGGGGTAGTAATTTCCTTCTTCTCCTTCTCCTTATTATTACTAGTAGTATTATTTTTATTATTATTATTATCCTCCTTCTCCTTAGTAGGAGAAGCATGCTTAGCTAGTAAGGACCTAGTTTAGCCTAAAAGCTTTGCTAAATTAGTAAAGTTACTAGTAAGGGTTAGGCAATACTAAGGATAGGAGTTAGTAAAAGCATAGAAAACTATAGTATAAAAAATATATACTATCTTATATATATTACTATAATTCTTATACTAAACACAGCGCTTAGATACCTTATTATAGCTAAATAAGGTTAAATTTATAGTAAACTTATACTTAATTATTAGGATTACTAGCTTAGTACTATAATAGCCCTTAAGTTTATTAAGTTTAGTATAAGTATAATATATATAAGTGTATTCTTTTAAGAGCAAAGCTATAATATTAGTAGTAATTAACTAGTAAATTAGTAGGAAGTTTAGATAGGAGTATAAGTATAAATATAAAAAAGGAAATAGTATTATAAAAGAGTAATAGTTATAAGATAAAATAAGTAGCAAAAGAGGGTAGACTTTATACCTATATATTATATGCTAGGTAATCTAATATATTATTATTATTATTATTATTTATTATAACACTATAGAATAGTAACTAGCAAGGAGGTGTTAGATAGCTAGCAAGGCTGTTTAGGAGCCTGGCCTAAAAGTAAGGGGGCAATTATAAGGTGTAGCCTTATAAGATAGGCCACGCTAGATTGCCTAGTAATATTATAGAGAATCCCTAGCTAATGCCTAGGGCTTGCGTACATAGCTAGTATATCTAGCGACACGTGCGCGCACTATTCTTGCTTAGTAAGCTTAAGTCCTTTCATAATACAATATACACCTTTTCGCTACTGCCTAGCCACGACGTCTCTCACACAAATATACAAAAAAAAATAAAAATGAGACGGAGTTGACGTGATTGGTCCGCGCTGCTCTCCCCCGGCCACAACCGGCGTTTATCCGTGCCCGGGGCGTGGTTTCGCCCGTGCAGTCACTGGTCAGCAGCATCGAGCCTCAACAAGTTACAACCCTGCATGCGTGCGGCTGGGTTGCGTTGCAGAAAAGCTCGCGAGGCACCAGGCCCATCTGCCCGAGCCATCTCCAATGCGTCTCGGGAGCCGGCAGCATGCACCTCCACGGACGAGACCGGGCACGAGCACGAGCACGAGCACGAGCTCTGTGCGCACTGCGGCAGCTAGCAGGGGCGAACTCGATGGCGCGGCGTCATGACGCTAGATGGACAAGCCCGAGTCGTCTCACACGCATCTGATTCACCTTTCCACTCCGCGCAAGATCCACAGACACTGCTTCAGCCCGCCGCCGAATCCTTTTCCGCTCCTCCTTTCGCACCGTCCACGACCCAGGAGACAGAGGCAAGAAGAGGAGAGAAAAAGACGAGGTTCGGCAACATCGCCAACGTCGGTCCGCGCAGACCAGATCAATACACCACACCCAAAGACTGACTGCCTCTGCTCGGCAGGACAAAAGCGACACAAACTCCAAGCAGCCCCTCATTCCCTTCCCTCCCCCCCGCGTCATCGAGTTCTGGTCGACTTGTCTCCCTCCCTCCCTCACTCTTACAACCAACCCACGCCGCCCCAATAATCGCACAACACGGCAACATGCCTGCCGAGGAATTCGAGTGGCACCCCGCCAAGCTGCTGCAGGACGACGACTATTTCCCCGAATTCGCGCTGCTCGTCCTCAACCAGCCTCTCAAAAATGGAGCCATCTTGCGCAGACTGTGGAAGAACGGTACAGTGCAACCTTGATCATCTTTGCAATTTCAAAGCTGACAATGGGGGCGCGGCGGTCGTTGGGCCGGGCATAGCGAAACTGCGCGTTGCTGCCGATGGCGGCGCCAACCGGCTGCATGACCTCTCCTCGTTCCAGGGAAAATTCGTGAGTTGACGGGCGCGCCCGGCGAAACAAGGAACAAAAGAAAAACAAAACGGGGGGAAAGCTCATCGACACTAATCATCTGTGTGCAGTCAAATCTGCAGGCCATCATCGGCGACCTGGACTCCCTCACCCCCTCCGTGAGGGACTTTTACTCGTCACAGCCCACGCCCGCGCAGGTCATCCACGACGCTGACCAGGAATCCGCCGACTTTGGCAAGGCCATCACGTGGATCCGTGACTCTCAACCGGACGTCATGGACATTGTCGCCCTTGGCGGCATCGGCGGCCGGGTCGACCAGGGCCTGAGCCAGCTCCACCACCTCTACCTCTTCCAGCCCGGACCCGACTACGCCGCTGGCCGCATCTACATCCTGTCCGGGTCCGGCCTCACGTTCCTGCTCAAGGCCGGGGCGCACAAGATCCATGTCCGGGAAGACGGCGAGGACGTCGTGTTCGGGAAGCACGTGGGCATCATCCCGCTGCAGGAGCCGAGCCGCATCACCACCCGGGGCCTGCAGTGGGATGTGTCGGATTGGGAGACGAGGATTGGAGGCCGGGTCAGCACCAGTAACCACGTGTTGCCTCGGACCAAGTGCGTCGAGGTTGAAACCACCAAAGACGTCGTCTTTACCATAGCTCTTCGTCCAGATGGCGGCGAGGACGAGAGCTAGGAAAGGATGGCATGGGTGACGAAAGCCAGCCATGAAAAGGAGATGAAATCACCCCTCGACGGACAAGATAATAAAAGGAAAAAAGTTCTCATAAAAAAAATGAATGAAAAATAAGCAGATTTCTGCCATCTGTAGACCCCAATGCCCCCCCCCCCCCCCCCAAAGACGCCATGCTTGGTTTTCTCCCTCCCCCCCCTCCTCCCCCGTTTCTTGGTCTCATTCTCACACCATACATACCTGGGTATTCACCGCAGGTAATGCAGCACCAGCCAGCAGAACGCGAAAAAGACAACAACCCCCCCCACGAACAACCACTTGTCCTGGCGAGCCCGCCTCTCCACCATGCGTATGGTATCGCCACTGATGCCGAGGGTATTCCCCACGCTATACAGCCTCTTCTGCGTATTCTTGAGCATCTCCCGCTGCTGGCCCAGGTCCCCCAGCACGGCCTGCCCCCTGGCAATGTAGTCATCCAGAGCCGAGTGCGTGTTCGCGAAGAACTCCTGCTCCCGCAGCGCATGCCCCTCGCGCACCTCGTCCGCAGACCCCATGCTCAACGGCCCGCCCAGCCCCGCACGCGGCTCCGACCAGCGGGCAGCAGCGGCGGCGGTGGCGGCGGCCCCCTCAAAGAGAGGGTTCTGGCTGTGGCTGCTGCCGCCCCTCGCCGCCGTGTCCGCATACGGGTTCTCGGGCGTGGCATTGTAGGGCCGCCGGCCGAGCAGCTCCGCCCTGTTGCTCTGGTGCTGCGCCTCCTCCCGGGCGTGCCTCAGCCGGTCGAGCTGGGACCGGAAGTCGGACAGGTCCTCCCGGAAGCGCTTGACCCGCTCGAGGGCCTCGTCCTGCTTCCGGGGCACGATCTCCCGCCGCGCGAGGCGGCCGTATTCGTCGAGGGTCTTGGCGAACGACGAGAGCGACGCGGACGCGTTTCCGATTTCGCCGGCCGAGGGGGCGGGTTTGGCGTTGAGGGCGTCGAGATCGCGGCGGAGGGATTTGCTCTGCCGGAGGGCGGAGTTGTACTGAACGTTCTGTGTGTGTGTGTGTGTGTTGTGTGTGTAGTGTGTGTGTGTGCGCGCGCGCGCGGTGTGTGTGTTTATCTTTTAGAAAATTTCATGTTTTCCCCTTTTTTACACGTTCGGTCCAAGTTGGTTCTTTTTTTCTCTTCTTGTCTTTTTCTTTTCTTCTTTTTTTTTTCACGTATGCACTTGGCTGGTGTTTGTGGGCGGATTTGCTCACCATGATGGCAGCCTCGATGGGTCCGCAGCCGCTTGCAGCTTGCAGCTTGCAGCTTGTGATGGGGAGAGTTCGTCGTTGCTTCGTTGTCCTGAACAGGCTGCTTTCCCTTGTTGGGAGGACCTCTCCGACAACGTTTGTGCCAATCAAACTTGGACGAGAGTGGTGCGGGTGGTGCTGGAGAAACCCCGGGACCGGAACATCCCTGGATCCGTCGTGTTGGAGAACAGTTTCATTTTGCCGCCATCCCTGTAGGCTTCGCCGACGGCCCGTCGGCCTGCAAGAGTTCAAACAGGTAATGCGAGATTTCGCCACCAACAGTGTCAGATCCGATCGAGCTAGCTACACAAAGGCTGACAAGGCCCAATTCCCATTTTTTTTTTTTTCCGAACCTCGGCTTTCTCCTCCCCCGAAGCCAACCGGTGATGTCACTAAGCACCAATGGCGAAAACAGTCACCTTCCCAAAGCAGGCATTTTCGGTAAAAACCTCGGCCCTCGCCGGTGATGTCTGATGTCACACACCACTTACCAAGGGTGAAAGCAGTCACATGCCAAAAAAGGCATTCGAAATGAAAAAGGGCCGTTGTAACAGCAAAAAGGAGATAGTTTAGCCTTTCTTTCTTTGGTTTCTTATACCCGCTATATCCGACACGTGTTTCTGTTCGCGCCGATCTCGGCATTGATTTGGCGCCGGTCGGGTGGACGGAAGGCGGGCATGTACGTGAATGGGTAGGTACTTAGTAGGCATACGTAGGTATACAATGCGGCATGCCCGAAAGGGAGATGATTTGCGAGAGCGGCGCCGCGGTACCGTTTCAATCGATCACATGGGAGAGGGATTTTCTGTAAAAAAGGTCTAGGTAGTCTTCGTCATCTTCGAATCCTTTGCTATTCCAGTCCGTTCCTCTTTCTTTTAAAGCATGAACACTGGCCCCTGATCTATGTACGCATCTCTATGCTGGCCACCATGGACAAGTCGGATTCTCAACCCGTCA
This sequence comes from Claviceps citrina, assembly GCA_018360365.1. Lineage (NCBI taxonomy): Eukaryota > Fungi > Ascomycota > Sordariomycetes > Hypocreales > Clavicipitaceae > Claviceps > Claviceps citrina. Next base: position 11,770 of record SRQA01000542.1, on the reverse strand, counting down.
AAGGGGGCGGCGGCGGCCGCCGCCGCGACCAAGAGGCTGTGATGCCGCAATCGGATCAAGACCGTCCTATGGACCTGGAAAGGCGGCCTTTGTCCTCGGAAGCAGATCACGAACCACCACCGTATTCGATCCTCACGCCATGGCAAAAGCGGAGTGTCGTCCTTGGTGCGTCCTGCACGTCAATCATCTCTCCCTTGACCGCGCAGATATATTTGCCAGCACTGACGCAGCTCTCGAACGAACTTGGCGTCTCGGACACGCAGATCAACCTGACGATCACGACCTACATGATCTTCCAGGGAATCACGCCCATGTTTGTCGGCTCATTGTCCGATAGTGGAGGCCGTCGACCGGCGTACATTGCATGCTTCGTCCTTTACATCGCAGCCAACGTCGGGCTTGCCCTGGCCCCGAGCTACGGTGCTCTTCTCGGCCTGAGATGTCTCCAGTCCGCTGGATCGAGCAGCACCGTGGCTCTTTGCACGGCCGTTGTTGCCGACATTGTGACATCGGCCGAGAGGGGCCAGTATATCGGCATCACAGTCGTTCCGGCTGTCGTCGCGCCGTCCCTGGGGCCCGTCATAGGCGGCCTCCTGGCGCAATATCTCGGCTGGAGAGCCATCTTCTGGTTCCTCGCCATATCCTCGGCCGTGGCCCTGGTGTTGATTGTTCTCTTCTTTCCGGAAACATGTCGTCCAATCGTCGACAACGGCTCCATCACCCCGCCGCCATTGTACAGGTCCGTTTGGCAAACTGTACTGCTACGGCGCCAGCGACGGAACAAGCGTCAACGTGGCAACGCGCTCGAGAAGACGACGACGACGACGAGCGCGAGCTTGTCAAGCAGACCAAACGACTTCAAGTTCAAAGTGCCCAACGTTCTCGGATCGCTGTTTCTCCTGTTTGAGACTGTAAACGGCCTGCTGCTCTGGACCAGCAGCATCGTCTTTGCCGGCTTCTACTGTCTGTCGACGTCCATGCCGGCCCTGTTGACCCGCACCTACGGCTACGGCGAAGTCCAGGTGGGCTTGATGTACCTCCCACTGGCGGTCGGGTCCATCGGCGCCGCATTCATCGTCGGCCCGCTCATCAACTACAACTTCAAGCGACACTGCCTCAAGACGGGCACGCCATTCGATCGCAGTCGACAGCATGATCTCTCCCAATTCCCCCTCGAACGGGCGCGCCTCGAAATCGGCCTTCCCCTGCTCCTTCTTGCCGGAGCGAGTCTCATCGGCTGGGGATGGGCGATGCGTGCCGCCACCCATGTCGCCGTGCCGTGCGTGGCAAGTTTCATGCTCGGCATCGGCTTGATTGGCTTCAACAACACCACCAACATCCTGCTCGTCGATTTCAACCCCGGGAAGGCCGGGACCGCGACGGCGGCCAACAACTTGACTCGCTGCCTCGTCGGTGCCGGCTTCAGTGCGGCCATCATGCCGATGATTGATGCCATGGGGGTTGGTCCCGCGTTCACGCTCGTTGGCGGCATGTACTTTGTGAGTGTGATTCCCCTGCTCGTGCTTCTCCGATCCGGAATGAGGTGGAGGGCCGAGACGAAGGCAAGGGAGGAGGAGAGGAGGAAGATGCAAGTCTGAGGCGTGCACATGCTTGCATTGGTCGGGCACGCACGGGCGAACCTGAGGCTGTTGATCATAATTGGTGGAGCTGATGAGCGAGTTCAACATGGACGCGTTCCGTCTTCGTTTTGCAACTTACCCTGCGTTTTGTGCTCTCGCATGCATGTACCGGAGTACGTACCTGCTACCTGCCACCTGCCACCTGCCACCTGCCACCTGCCACCTGCCACCTGCCACCTGCCACCTGCCACCTGCCACCTGCCACCTGCCACCTGCCACCTGCCACCTGCCACCAACCTGCTACCCGGTACCGAGTACTTGAAGCCACCGACCGACCCCACCCACCCCACCTGCGAGGGAAGGTCGACTGTGCGGCTGTGCCTGGCATTTTTATCCCCCCTTCATCGGATCACCATCTTCCTTGAGCCCTGAACGCCCGAGGCACATCCTCTCCATGTATCGCCACGGTTGTCCTCCAGAACAAACGGAGGCTTGAGTCGGGGGATCCAGCCGGAGGAACACCTTGCAAGGCGCAGCTCGTCGTCGCACCGCCGCCGCCATGCTGCGCAGTTGGCCCATGGCGAATGCAATGCTCCTGAGCAGAATGCTCTTCACCACCGCCTGCTTCATCTGCGCGGCACTGCTTGTGGTTGCCATGACTGTAGCGCTCTATCGCATCACGTTACACCCGCTCGCCCGCATACCAGGCCCCAAGCTAGCTGCGATATCCAACGTCTGGTACGCCAAGAACATAGCCCGGGGCAGAACGGTGAAGCTGGGGCTCGAGTTGCACAGAAAATATGGCGACATCGTCCGAGTCGGTCCTGACGAGGTATGGTTCAACACCGCCGAGGCATTTGACCAGATTTACTGTATGTGAGCCCGATGTCTGCGCAGTCTGAGACCGAAGCTCGGAAGGAAAACAAGCTCATGTGCGAGGGACGTGTCCTAGGTACCGGCAGGGGGTTCGAGAAGTCGGATTTCTACCGTAGGTCCTACTGTCTTCGATGGGGAATAAGAGACAAGATGTGGACAAGCTGATCAGGATTCGCACCCATAGTGGCCACGGCTTTGAGCCGGCCGCACGTCGACTGGAGGCTCGAGCCGCACTTTCCGGACACGCTGGATCTACTCTCAGAGCGCAACATGAAGCGCTATCGCCTACAAAGGCGTCTCATCGGCAGGGTGTACAGCGCCGCGAATGTGCTGAAGCATGAGGACGCCGTTGGCACGAGGCTGGAAGCCGCCATGGAACGGCTTGCAGGACTTGGTGGCCAAGAAGTCGACCTCAAGGAGTGGATGCATATCATCACGGTGGAGTGCCTAGGCGCAGCCGTGCTTTCATGGTCTCCCGGCATGCTCCGCGACGGCACCGACTGGGGGACGTTGACGCACAGTTACCAAGGCTGGCGGAGGAAGAGCCTCTTTGGGGTATTTCCGACCATGAAAAAGCTGGAACAGTGGTCGCCGGATCTAGGAAGGCTGTTTGCATCTTGGTGGGGCGTCGTTTACAAGACTCCCAAGGATTTCAGACCCTTTTTCCCAGTAAGAATTTGTTCTGCATCCGAAGTCCACCACAATGACCGTCCATGGTCTAGGCTGCTGGGGCTAGCTGACATTCTTTTCCCAAAAAGAGCGTGAACCGGCTGGTGGTACGTCGCATCAAGGCGTTTTCGAGGCCGAAATCACAGAGGGACAAGCGCAAAGACCTCCTCGGCGATCTCATCCAGCTGCACAGGGAAAAGCCCGAATTCAACGACAACTACCTTCGCAAAATGGCTGTTACCAACTTTGGGGCTGGCCACGAAACCATGGCGTCGACCTTGACCTCGGCCGTGGCCATGATTGCTTCTCACAGCGCTGTCCAGGACAGAGTCGCACACGAGGTGCGGACGACGCAGGACGCGCTCGTGTACGCGAGCAGTTGCCGACTTCCCTACACAAGGGCGGCCATCCGGGAAGCCATGCGGCTTTACCCCGTCGTAGCCATGTCGCTTCCGCGCAAGACGCCCTGCACGGGTTTGCAGGTAAACGGGGTCTGGGTACCTCCCAACACGACGGTGGGATGCAGTCCTGTCGCGTTGCATCGCAACGAGCAAATGTTCGGCGCCGAGCCCGATTCATATGAGCCCAGTCGTTGGCTAGGCGCCGCCGAGACGGGGCTGCGATCTGCTCGAGAGATGGAGAAGTACAGCCTCAATTGGGGCGGCGGCTCGAGAAGCTGTCCGGGACGGAATCTGGCAGAGATGATGGTGCTGAAGATTATCACAGCCCTTTTCATCAACTTTGATATCGAGGCTTCTGTCCCAGAGGATGCAGACAACGAGGCCTACTTCCTCTTCATGCTCTCGGGGGTCAGAGCACGCTTTGTCCCTCGAGCGGGCTGCCAAAAGTCTGATGGCGAAGCAGGTAGCTGAATGATGAGGGAAGCCGGGCACCAGGATAGTCAGCGATAAGACTGCCTGCCCTTTATCCGAGGCGCCTCAGCCGTTGGCCAACGTTGGGCACATGCAGGCTGGAAGCCAGGGTCGACTGGCAAAAGGTGCAATGTTACGTTGATATGATTTGGCTCCTCTTGGCACCGCGGATGCAACAATGCAACTCCATGATGGCGTGCTCTGCGCCGTAGAGAGGCACATGATTGGCTGCTCTCATGCAGAAGCAACCTTATCGAGCACCGCGGCTGGATCTTTTGAAAGCGCGCCGCAGCCGCCCTTCCTTGCCGTATTGGGCTGGCATCTCCGACGCCGTCTCGAAGCGAGACTGAACTGACTGGTCGGGTCATGTGTACGGTGTACTAGTATTTAACTTGTGCCGCCGCCTCCAACCTCTGGCACGCACATTGCGTTTTTTGTTTTCTCTTCTTTTTTTCCGCGTTGTCCCAAATAGTCAGTCTCCTGCTCTTCACAATGACCACGACTGTCAATCTCGACCACGATGCCATTGCCCAGGCGGGGCTGGCCGATCCCGAGACGCGAGCACGCGCGGCCAACCCTTCCAAGGGCGCGATGAACGTCCCCCTCGCTGAGCCAGTGGACAACAAAGACTCGCTGCAGAAGCACGAGGCCACGGTCGACGACGACGACTACGAGGGCAAGCCCACGGAAGAGGAGATGAGGACGTTGCCGCGTGTTTCGGGCAAGATCATGTGGGCCATGTGGACCATTGCCTTTGTCGAGCTCTGCGAGCGCTTCTCGTACTACGGCTCGGCCGTCTTGTACACCAACTTTGTCAACCACCCGCTGCCGGCCGGCTCGACCACGGGCTCGGCGCCGTCTGACGACGGAAATCCCGGCGCGCTGGGCATGGGGCCCAAGGCGGCGCAGGGCATCAGCTTGTTTAACCAGTTTTTTGCGTATCTGATGCCGCTTGTGGGGTAAGACATATACACACACACATACACAAAACTTTTGCTGACTTTGCCATGTTTTCGCGCCAGTGCCTGGATCGCCGACGCCCGCCTGGGTCGTTTCTGGACCCTCCATCTCGCGATTGGCATCTCCACGATTGCGCACGCCATCCTGGTCGCGGCGTCGGCGCCGGCCGTCATCGTCAACAACAAGTCGTCCTTTGCGGCCTTCATCATCGGCCTGCTCTGTCTCTGCGTGGGCACGGGCTTCTTCAAGGCCAACGTGTCGCCCCTGCTGGCGGAGCAGAACGAGGACGTCCGGCCGCGCATCCTCGTGCGCGGCGGGGACGGGCGGCGCGTCATTGTCGACCCGGCCGTGACCAACACGCGCATCTTCCTGTACTTTTACCTCTGCATCAACATTGGCTCGCTCGCGGGCCAGATCGGCATGGTGTACGTGGAAAAGTACGTCGGCTTCTGGCTGGCGTTCCTCGTGCCGACGGCGCTGTTCCTGCTGGCGCCGGCGGTGCTCTGGTCGCAGAAGAGCAAGTACCGGCTGACGCCGCCGACGGGATCCGTGCTCTCCAAGTTTGCGCGCATGGCCGCGTTTGCCCGCTCCCGGACCGGGCTCCGGGGCTTCACGTGGGAGGTGGCCAAGCCGTCGCGGGTGCCGGTCGAGGAGCGGCCCGGGTGGATGACGTACGACGACGCGTGGGTGGACGAGGTGCGGCGCGGGCTCATGGCCTGCAAGGTGTTCCTCTTCCTGCCCATCTTCTTCCTGTCGTACAACCAGATGACGGCCAACCTGACGACGCAGGCCAGCACGATGCAGCGGCACGGCGTGCCCAACGACGTGCTGCAGAACCTGAACCCCATCTCCATCGTGGTCATGATCCCCATCATCGACCACGTCGTCTACCCGGGCCTGCGCCGGCTGGGCGTCGCCTTCACGCCCATCAAGCGCATGACGCTCGGCTTCCTCATCGCCGCGCTGTCCATGGTGGCCTCGGCCGTGATGCAGCACTTCATCTACGAGAAGAGCCCCTGCGGCCGGTACGCCAACGACAAGGGCTGCGACCCGGCCCCGATCAACGTCTGGGCCCAGAGCCTGCCCTACATCCTCATCGGCCTGGCCGAGATCCTGGCCAACGTCACCTCGTACGAGTACGCCTACTCCAAGGCGCCCGCCAACATGAGGTCGCTCGTCATGAGCGTCAACCTCTTCATGAGCGCCGTCTCGTCCGCCATCGGCCAGGCCTTCACCCCGCTCTCGGGAGACCCGTACCTGGTCTGGAACTACACCGTCATCGCGTGCATCGCCACCGTCGGCGGCGTCGCCTTTTGGTTCTGCTTCCGCCATCTCGACTCCGACGAGGACAGGTGGAACATGCTCCGCAAGTCCGAGTACATTGGGACGCGGCAGCCTGGCGTGGGGGGGGTGGCCGACAAGGCGCACGACGGGCACGACGGAGCGGCGTAAGAGGCTGCTCCGAAGAGGGTACGAGGAGGTTGCTACCAAGTGTGGAAAAAAAAAAGAAAATAAAAAGAAAATAAAAAGAAAGAAAGAAAGATTGCTTCGCTTCGGATATCAGACCTGGCTTCTCACCTCTCACGCCCCCGCCACCAACGTACACGGGCCCACTTTCGGAACACTTCCGCTTCCCTCCCGCTCTCGACATGGGGTGGGGCACCCCGCGGCCCGGTCTGGGTAGATAGAACTTTAGAAGCGGCAATCTGCATCCACTCACTCACTGCACATTGCACAACAACCCCCAATAAGCCTCTCTCCTCTGCGCATCCCTTGGACAATACCAGATTTACAAGGACCAAAAAAAAAAAAAAAAAAAACCACGAAATGCCCGACCAGTACACCCTCTACGCCTACTTCCGCTCCTCCTGCTCCGCCCGCCTCCGCATCATCCTCCACCTCAAGGACATCCCCTACCAGCACGTGCCCATCAACCTCCTCTCGGACGAGCACCTCTCGCCCCAGCACCGCGCCCTCAACCCCTCCGCCTCGGTGCCCCTCCTCGTCGTCTCGCACGCAGACCGCAACGCCGACGCAGGCTCCTTCCGCATCGGCCAGTCCGTCGCCGTGATGGAGTACCTCGAGGAGGCGCACCCCGACAAGACGCCGGCCCTGCCCCCGCGGAGCGACCCCCGCGCCCGGGCCCTCGTGCGTGTCCTGTGCGCCATCATCGCCGCCGACACGCAGCCCGTGACGAACCTGAGGATCATGCGCCGCGTGAGGGCCCTGGGCGGCGTGGCCGAGGACTGGAACCGGGACCTGATGCAGGAGGGGCTGGCGGCCTATGAGCGCGTCGCGCGGGACTCGGCCGGGAGGTACTCGGTCGGGGAGGAGGTCACCATGGCGGATGCATGCCTGGTGCCTGCGGTTTGGAACGCGCGGCGGTTCGGCGTCGAGGTTGCGCTCTTTCCTACCGTCGAGCGGGTGATGCGCAATCTGGAGGAGCATCCGGCGGTCCGGGCGGCGGATTACTTTCGACAGCCCGACTGCCCGGGGCATCTTCGCAGGGGGTAGGAGTGCCGAGGTTTTTGCATCAGGGGAGAAAATAGTAATACATAAACCATCATGTCACCAAGTGTGTCTCTATTGATGCGCTTCCTGAAATGTTTCCCCTCCGCCGAACCTCCCCCACTTTCTTCTTCCACCCAACTCTCCTCGTTTCGTCGACTCCGATTCCGATTCCGGTTCCAGTTCACAATCCAATTCCGATTCATGTTGTATTTTCAAAACAGTGGCAAGGCGGGCTGGATGGTGCCAGTCACCTCGCCAAACCCAACCAGAGCACCCTGCTGACCAGCCCATCCCCGAATGGTGAGCGTGTCCCCGTCCTGCAGAAACTTGCGCTCCTCGCCGCCCGGCAGCTGCAGCGCCGTCTTCCCGCCCTGGGTCTGCTCGAGAAGGCTGCCCTCGGAGCCGGGGACGTCGCCCGTGATGGTGCCCGAGCCGAGCAAGTCGCCCAAACGCAGGTTGCATCCGGTGATGGTGTGGTGGGCAATCATCTGGGGCCAGGACCAGAGGAGGTTCTTGGCGTTGGACTTGGCAATGGTGCTTTTGTTGCCCTTGGCGGCTGCGGAACAAAGGAGAAGGGGAAACGGTTAGTTGTGGAGGCTATAAAAAAAAAAAAAACAGGTATATGCATTTCGATGGAAGCATGCAGCGTGCACTTACTCGTCAGGTCAACCTCGAGCTGTATATCGAGGCAGTTTTCCTTGGTATTCTCCTCGAGGTAGGGCAGCAGGGTGCTGTCGTTGGCAATGCCGGCCGTCTTCGACCCGCTCAGCGCGTCGGCCAGCACGACCCAGGCGCTGATGGTGGTGCCCAGGTTCTTGGCCGTGAAGGGACCAAGAGGGACGTACTCCCAGGCCTGGATGTCCCTGGCGCTCCAGTCGTTCATGAGGACATAGCCAAAGACGTAGTCTTCGGCCTCGGCAATCGGGATCGGGTGCCCGAGCTGGTTCCCGCGACAGATGAACATGCCCAGCTCCAGCTCGTGATCCAGCTTCTCGCAGGGCGAGAGGACAGGCACCTTGGGCTCGGCCTTGGGGTCCCTGAGGATCTGGCCCCAGGGCCGGCGGATGGGCGTGCCGGAGACGACGACGCTGCTGGCCCGGCCGTGGTACGCGACGGGGAGGTGCGTGTAGTTGGGCTGCAGAGCATTGGCCGGGCCACGGAACAGGACCCCGATGTTGTACGCGTGGTTCTTGCCCGCGTAGAAGTCGGTGTAGTCGCCCACGGTGAGGGGCAGGTGATTCCGGACCTCGCTCCTCCGCACCAGGGCCGTCTGCCTCAGCGGCGCGTTGTCCCTCAGGACGTGGGGAAGCCGTGTGTCGGCCCCGAGAACAGACTGCAGGTATTCGCGGACCAGGCGGTGAAAGGGCCTGCCGAGGGCGGCGAAGCCGTTGAGCGACTCGGCGGCGAAGACGGCCGCGTGGTGCTGGATCTCGGGGCAGGGCGAGAAGCCGCCTGCGGCTGCGAAGGCCTTGAGATCGAGGGCGTAGTCGCCGATGGCGATGGCAGGCCGCCTGGTCGCGTCGGATGCGGTGGCGATGATGCCGAACGGTATGTTGGCGATGGAGAAGTGAGAGTCTGGTGCGATGGAGAGCCACGACATTTTGTGAGTTGTTCGTTGGCGAGGAAGGAAAGGAAAGGAAATCGAGAGGAGATGGTATAGCCAAAGGGGAAGCAAGGAAAGCTGCTGCTGCTTCGAAGGACACGATGCAAGAGTCGGACGAGCAAATCCCAGGCCACCCCCCCCCCCGACCAATGACGCCTTTCCGCAATCGAAATCAATTGGGACGCGTGCGACACCCAAAAGAGTTGCGCGGAAGGTCGCTCCTTCCTGCTCTGCCCCGCCGCCGCCGCTGCAAACCGACCAGCCAGCAGGGGCGGAAACGAGCCCGACGCGCGCCTCGGGTTTTTGTTCCGCGAAAAGCCGACGAATTGGGGGCACGAAAGCCCCGCACGATGGATGGTGCGGGGTGAGACTGTGGAGGGCACTGAGGGCCTTGGAAGCCACCAGCCGAGGCTCATGGACGGGAAAACACGTGACGCGACAGGCAGGGATGATTTTCTCGGGCCGGCATGAAAGACGGATCTTTGGGACGCGTTCAGTCAGCGGCAGATTGTGATGTGGCCGAATGCTGTTCTTCTCTTTCCTACCTGATTTGAGATGCGTTTCTGACAGGAATTCACTGCGGTGGGTGGCAACGTCCCGTTTTGCCTTGTACAGACACAGCACAGCGCAGCATCGAGACCTGAGACATGTCTCGGACGCAGGACACGGATCAGCCTTGCAGGTGAAGAAAAGAAGGAGAAAGGAAAGAAAGAAGGGTTCATTGGCACCCTTCAGCTTCATTCCTATTATGATCGCCATGGTCGGGTGGACGTCGGAGGAGGGCAGTGTCGGGCGTTGCTTCCATGAGATATATATCCTAAGTGGGTGGTTGCTGTGGAATATTCCTTCTCGCAAAGATGTTGAGAGAAAAAAAAAAAAAAAAAAAAAAAAAAAAAAAAAAGGAGATGCTCAACTTCCGACTTTCCAATCGAGACTGAATTTTAGATCTTTCTCTTCCGTCTTCTCTTTCCAGCCCACCAGATGGGTCATGCCCCTCCGCTCGGCTGCGCGCCGTTGGATGGCCAAGAGCTGCGTGTGACATGTGTATGGAACGTTGTAGTGCACAAGTCAAGCTGGGCTTTGTTTTCATTCTTTTTGTTCTAGTCTGACAGCTCGGGAGATGAGTCGGACCGTTTCGGATTGGATGTGACAGCGGGGAGGTGGCGTTGGGACTGACGCGCTTTTTCTATATCCTTTTCATCTTTCCATCTTTCCATCTTTCTTTTCTGTTCTTTTCTTTTCTTTTCCTTGTTCTTCTTCTTTCTCTTCTCTTCTCTTTCTCTTCTTATCCCTTATCTCTCCACCCGAGCCGGGCAGGAGGGGGGAAAAAAAAAAAAAAATAGAAAGAAAGAAAGAAACGAACGCGGCTGGCAGTTCGATGGGATGCACGGAAAACCGTTGAGTGGGTGGGGGGCGGTTGGGAAACCCAAAATTCCGAGCCGTGACGAATGCAACTTCTCCAGCTGCGGGAAGGAGAAAAAAAAGGTTGCCTTGCATTCGCTGCGCCTCTTCACCGCGTCATGTAGGGACAATGGGAGAATAACATATGCACTGACTCCCCGGCCGATTTCCCGCCCCTGGGGAGTCAGCGTCATGGGACTCGTCAAATCATCGGCTACAGCACGAGGACGGGCCTGGCTTGGCTGTCGTCACGATGCAGGTTTCCACATCGAGGTGGATGGATGGGGGGGGGGGGGAAATGCGTGGGACACGTTGCCCACGGCAATAAGTCGAGACAGCCCGTTTCTTCCTGCATTGCAGATTCGGCATGGGTATGACAGGATCGATGGGTATCGGACGATATTGTCCCGCCATCGTGCATGAATGTGTCTTGATTCGTGGGAGCGCGACTTCCGAGGTTGAGGGAGATGGATACATAAATAATGTATGTGGTGTCGAGCATGTCCGTCCCGCCCCTGTCCCCCCGTCCCGAGAAGAGGCCCGTTCTACCAGCATTGGTATACCAGCATTGGTATACAAAGACCAAGACGGAGAACATTGAGTTTTCGCCATTCTTTTCCACACCAACATCGGTATTCCTCATGTCGGCATCGAAATCAAATCCCCTCTTCGGACCGGCCGCTGGCCTCGGGAACCTGCGCCCGGACAACGCACACGCGGCACTCACCCTCACTTTTATTGCTTCAGCGGTCCGTGTTCCCATCCCCCCCTTCCCCCGGCATGCTGCAAGGGGGGGGGGGGGGGAAAGTCTCGATGCAGAACTCAGCAGCTCTTGTTTCTTATCACTCACACTGCTTCTTTTTTTCTTCATTCTCTTCCTCTAGGTCCTGGCCTATGCCGTCGTCCAAGCCGTGTACCGGCTCTGGTTCCATCCCCTGGCCCGGGTGCCCGGGCCTCGGAAATACTCCCTCTCGTACCTGTTCTACCTGTACGAGAACCACTACCTCGGGACCTTCTTCCGAGACACGCCGCGTCTGCTGCGGGACCACGGACCGGTGGTGCGGGTCGGGCCGAACCACGTCCTGGTGGACGGGCAGGTGGCGCTGGCGCAGGTCTTTGGCCGGCGCAAGGCCGACGAGACCGAGTTCGAGAAGCTGCAGCCGACGGACCGGTTCGAGGGCCACAGCCTGCTCGTGGCGCCGCACGACGTCCACCGCCGGCAGCGCAAGCAGCTGGCGCACGCCTTCAGCGAGGCGGCCCTCGTCCGGCACGAGCCCCTCCTCCGGGCCTACGCCGAC
>SRQA01000541.1:0-20695 GCA_018360365.1 Claviceps citrina | reverse complement strand
TTACTATCTAGCTAGCTAAGTGGGAGGCCTTTTAGTGGTTTTCGCGATGCGCAAAGTTGTGGGTCACGTGACCGGCGCACTGGCCACCCATCCGAGGCGAGCTTAGATGCGGCCAACCAGGGTGCGCCGGGTCCACATTAACCCGACCCGTTGCGTTAATATTAACAGATAAGAAATAATAAGTAATACGCGCGCAAAAGGAAGTACTAAGATTCTAGTTAACGTTATTAATAATAATTATCTAGCTAGCTAAGTAGGAGGCCTTTTAGTGGTTTTTATAATGCGCAAAGTTATAGGTTATATAACTAGCGCACTAGCTACCTATTTAAGGCAAGCTTAGATACGGCTAATTAGGATGCGCTAGGTTTACATTAACCTAACCTATTGTGTTAATATTAACACTAGCACTCTTCTCTTTTTATACTAGAAATTAACATAATATAAAGAGCCTCTAATCCCTCCTTGCTAAATGTGTTAAACACTTAGCTAATTAAATTTAATCCCTTAATGTTGATTCGTACACAGGCGAATCAATAATAAAGGTACAAGAAAATAACAAGCAATGCGCGCGTAAAAGGAAGTACTAGGATTCTGGTTAACGTTATTAATATTACTATCTAGCTGGCTAAGTGGGAGGCCTTTTAGTGGTTTTTATAACGCGTAAAGTTATAGGTTATGTGACCGGCGCACTAGCTACCTATCCAAGGCGAGCTCAGATGCGGCTAATTAGAATGCGCCGGGTTTACGTTAACCTGACCTGTTGCGTTAATATTAACACTAGCACTCTTCTCTTTTTATGCCAGAAATTAACATAATGTAAAGAGCCTTTAATCCCTCCCTGCTAAATATGTTAAACACTTAGCTAATTAATCCAATCCCTTAATTAGATCCTTACACAAAGTAATAAAGGAAAAGGCAATGGTTGTCGCAACATAATATATACTAATTAGTATAACCCTAATATCCCTAAAACACACATAACACGTTGCGGTTGTAGCTAAAGAAATGAATGTGGAAGTTATTGTAATTGCATATATTATAATGCTGCTGCTTAAGATTTATAACTCTTAATAGGGCAGTTACTATTATAGAGATTAAAGTATGTGTGCTTCTTATAATAACTCTTGTAATAACCCTTTTGTTAGGTCTTATGCTGCTCTTTTTACCTAACCTTCTATCCTAATTATAATCTTGTTTGTATTAATAAGGGTCTTAAGCGCTTAGTTTAGTAAAGTCTTTATTATTATATTAGCTAGGTTATCTTTGCTATTAATCTAGCAGATTTTAAAGATTTCTCTGCGTTTATATAATTGCTAAAGAGCTATAATATTAATTATTAATCACTTCTCTTTAGTAGTACTAAGCTTAATAAGGCATTCGTATAGTGAATTTGAATTTATACACAGGATTATTAGAATTTTAGGCAGATTAAGCTAGTCTGTGATTATCTTAATAGTTGTGCTAATTACGTAGGCTATATTAGCACCTTAAACTATACTATACAATTTAGAAGCAAGGGCGCTGCGTGTAATACGTTTGCACTTTGTTAAGCTATACGTAATAATATTGCCTTTTATTGTGAATTAAGCCTTGCCGAAGTCCTTGTTTCTAATTGTAATAAGGTATCTAATCTAAGAGCTAAAGTCTTTGTTATTTGCAAAGAATCCGTTAACAAAGATAAAGAGATTCGCTCTTTCGAGGTTAATTAGGATATAACACAGCCCTTAATCCGGGTAATCTATCTACTACTAAAGCCTCTTGTTAAGGAATTTAATATCCTTATCTATAAGATCTTGCCTTTATGCTATAGAAAAGAGGTTAAAGGCGGCTTTAGGTTAATAAATTATAGTAATATATGCTTCACAAGCTCTTTGTTAATAATATTCCTCCTAGCGCTTCTCTGGATTTTTATTAACAAGTTAAAGCTTACTAATCTGCCCTTTTTAGCAAAGAGAAACGGAGGAATTAGCGTTAAGGGTGAGCTTATAACTATTAAAGATTAGAGGGTAGTCTATTATAAGCTTCTCCTTTAGCTTAGTAAGGAATTTAGCGGCTTATAGTTTGTTTTCTTCTTAATTAGAAAATAGTTAATTAGCTAAGATAAGGGTATTATTAGTCTGCATGCCTATAATACTAAATTTATTTGCAGAGCTACTAATAAGGAGGCAAGGGTTATATATAAAAGGCATTATAAATAACTTCTCGCGATAATGCTTCTAGTATATTACCTACTAGTGCGTGCTAGCCTTAGGGATTCTGTAGAGAGGCTTAATAATTACTATAATTATACTAGGAGGATGCTAATCTCTAACTTCTTTAGGTAATTAGTACAGGATCTTATAGTTAAGGCTTATAATAAATTAAATATAGGCTTGCGTAATATCTCTTAGCTTAATAAAGATATCCCTTTTCGTAAGTAAAGGAGCTAAAGTTATAATTAACTATTAACTTGCCTATTAAATTATAGGAGCCTAGGTTAAGATTATTTGCTTGCTAGTATTATTATAAGCTTGCACTATAAGTTATGATTTTTTATATAGTGCTAGGGTGCCTTTGCCTTTGATTTTATCTACAAAATAGCTATTAAAGATGCGTTATATACTGTGTTTTTTAGCGTTATAGATCTTAAGTTAGAAGACTTCTTACTAGAGCAAAGCATTAAGTTCCTTCTACTAGGATGCCTTAAAAGGTGCTCCTATAGTCTTCACAATGCCTTATTAGCGGAGTTAATAGGCAAGGGCAAGATCTCCTTCTTCTTTTATAGTAAGAAATGCTTTAGTAAGCAGAGTGCCTTAAAGTATTAATTTCTTAAAGTCTTAGTTAATTAGAGGGGTCTTTTATAGTCTGCCTCTGCCTTACTTAATAGGCTGCCTTTTAATAGTGCTCTTATTAGGAAAGTTAAAGGTAACTCTCTTTGTTAGTTTACGCGGTTAGTTATTATAATCCTCTTTATTCTTATTAGTAGGTAGAGGAGGAAGGGTCTCTTTATTAGCTATAATCTCTAGATTGCCTAAATTACATAGGAATAGCTTTATAATAATAGATTTAAATTTTATTAGTCCTAAAGGCATTTCTACTATATAGGTTATGCCTTCTATAGCTAAGAGTCTATAAGGACCTTATTAACCACCTTTCTTACGCTAGACTTATACCTTAGATTATAGCAGGATCTAGTAGGTTAGGAGAGTGTTAGGCCTATTACAGTAGGCAAGGGCATTACTAATCTAGCGCTTTGCAAGTAATCTACAGGCTTTAAAGGTAGCTTTATAGATTGCTTTAGCATATTAAACAATAGAAAACACTAGTAGTAAATCCTATAATAGTTGTAGATATGCCCTAAACATAAGGAGTGTTAGAATAAGGCTGTTTAGGCTAGTAGAGTTATTAATAGCTTTTATAGCTATTTAAAGAAGGTGGTCTTGCTATATATAGTCTTTAAGTTCGCTTTTGATAATACTATACGCATGTTAGAGGGGAGCGTGATATCTTTTAACCTTTCCAACGCTATTATAAGCTTCTATAGGGACCTTATTAACTTCGATTGCTAACCCTCGGGCGTATTAATAGAATTTAGCTAACGCGAAGTTCTTTCTAGCATTGTGAACGATTTATTTAGGCGGTCTAAGATAACTATTAATCTAATAAGCTCTAATAGTGTTCTAAATATCTTTAGCAGTCTGCTTCCTTAGTTTAAAAAAACAGGTAGCTTAGAAAGCTATAGCGGAATCCATAATATAGAGGACTAGCTTGCTGTTAATTTAGAGGATATTAATAATAATCTTATAATTAAACTTATAGTTATCTTTTAAAGTAAACTTAAATCGGCTAGGGCTCTTGCTATAAAGTTAATACTGCTTGTAGAAACTAGTGATCTTTTGCAGGATCTTTAGGTTAAATTCCTTACTAGCTTTATGGAGAACCTTTTGCAGTCTTCTAATTAAAGGGTGACTAAAACGTTAATAAAGCTGCTAAAGTTACGTTTCTATAAGGAAGAAGGCAACCGCTGTAGTTAGCTTAAGATCCTACTATAGATAACCCTATTGTTAGGTTATAGGGATCTCTTTTGTGCCTTAAATTAGCAGGTTCCTTAGGTTATTAAGCTTTATATTTATGTGGTTTATATTAGTGATTAAGAATAAGAAGGGTGTTACTGTTAGTAGCATGTAGAATTTAATCTCTCTAAGCACCGTGGGAACCTTTAAAGAACTTAGTAATAATGCTTTTCTAGCGCTAAAGGTAATATTATATTAACTTGCGGATTAGTTAATTTGTAATAAGGGAAACAGGCGTAAAAGGGCTTAGGCTTAAGTAATGCTAACTATAGAGACTCCTGCAGCGCTAGTGTTAGGAAGGATGCCTTTAAAGGTCTCTTCTAAATAGCGTGCTTTAGCAAGGAAAACGTTATTAGACTAAGGCTCTTTATAGGGATTGCTGTAGTAAAGGGCGTGTTTAAATAACTAGTCTTAAAGTATCTTAAGCACCTTACTACTATTAGGGATCTCTATTAAGAGTGTTAACCTTTATAATACTATAGTAAGGAATTGCAAAGGACCCGCAGGAGGATTAAAGTGGTTGTCCTTTTTAGTCTTATCTAATAAAGCTATTATTACCTTAGTCTTAAGGATTAATTGCTTAAGGTTATTAGGATTACTACTATTATTGTCCTTGCCCTTAATATAAGCAAGGAATTGCTACTACTTTTACTTTGTTAGCCTACTGCAATAGAATTTGGATTAATTCTAACGCTTTTGTAACGCCTTACGTTCTTTAGCAGAGTGCTTTATAGACTAGTACCCTTGCTTTTTGTAGATAAAGCAGCGGCCCTTATAATAAATAAAGAGCCCGTGTTATTACTATTAGAAGTTATAATTCTTCCCGTAGTGACAATTAGTGTAAAATACGGCATTAGAGTTAACTTTAGCCTCTTTTTAATAGAACACACCGCGCTTAGTAGCGTTTCTTTTAGCTTGCTTTACTCTAATACTTTTCTAGAGCTTTAATATTAGGTCCTTGTATGTAGAGGGGCTATTATAGGCTGCAAGGCTGTATTTAGGGATATTATTAACAGCGGTAAGAAGCGTGTTTTGTATGTTAATCTTATTGTTTATATAGCCTCTAGTCCTATAATAAAGAGAGATAATCTTATTAGAGAGGAGGTTAAGGGCCTTAAGCATACTCTTTTTAGGGTTTTCTTTTATTACCTTGCGTAGCGTAATTATGCGGAGGTTGTTATAATAAAGCTAAGTAGTGTTAATAGTTTTAAAGCAGTCTTTAATAGATTTAACTATTTAGGTAAAAGTTATGCCTTTGCTAAGGAGAAAGTCCTTGTAATATATTAAAGCTTTTCCTTTAAGTATTATAGGAAATGCCTTGTGGAAGAGAGACTCTAGGAGGTTAATTTGCTTATAAAGGGCTTAGAAAGTCTTTAGCTTGTTATTAAAGAAGTTATACATCTCTTTACTATACTTTTCTTTATTAGAGTAAATCTTATAAAGGTCTATAATCTTCTATAATGCCGTTACTAGGTCTAATTCTAGCGGGGAGTAAAGTAGAGGATAAAAACACTTATAAGATCTCTAATAATTAAGGTTATTATTAGGTGTGGCGGTATATTACTACTATTCTTGTTAAGGAACGTTTCCCTTAGACCTTTGTTATAGTAGCAAATCCTATATCTAAGCTGCTTTAATGCCCGGGTCTAGACCTAACCCTTAGGGCTATTATTAAGTAGGCTTGTAAGATCTCCTATTAAAGTTAGGAAGGCCTAGGGAAGCTAACTATTGCGTTAGCTCTTGCCCTAAGCCTTAGGGAGGCCTGTAAGGTGCCGCTCCTATTGTGTGTAAATGTCTTTGCTAATCTGCTATACTAACTATAGCAGGAGGCTAGTCTAGTCTATAGAAGCTCCTAGTAGGAGCGGGAGAAGTAAGGGAAATATTACTTAGTCCCTGCTAAGGGTTAAGTTAGCTTCCCTAATAGTAGTAATCTTCTAGGTTCTGTAAGAGCTTATAGTTGCCTATAGGGTTATAACCTATTATAGGATTTAATACTACTAGCTAGTATTATAGGGATTTAGGGAGCCTAATCTTATAGGGTGTTTAGGGGGGTCTTTTATAACCCTGCTAATTCCTAGGTTATGCTATAGGGAAGGTAGTTAAAGCAAATAGAGGAGGAGGGGAATTCCTTATAAGGTAAAGATATAGATAATTTTTTAGTGCCGCTCTTTGCTGCGTCTAGGAAGGTAATTCCTAAAGCTATTAATATAGGGTGCTATAGTAAGAGGGATAATAGTTGCTATGCCTGCTTGCTAGAGAATATAATCTTAATTATAAGGGATATAATAACTCTCTGTTAGGATTCCTTAGTCTAGTCTTAGCTTGTATTACTATTACAAGCTTACTAGTAATAGATAATTAGTCTAATAGGAAGTAAATATTGCGTTTTTACAGGAAGTTATAAAAAACGCGAATAACTTTAGTATTCCTGTGTTTAAAGGCTTCTTTAGTCTAGTCTGTAAATTAGTCTCTAAGCTTTTGCTAAAGGAGCTTACTAGAGAGGTCTTTAGTCTTAGCTTTTATAATAAAGAAAGCAATTTAGCTATATATTTCAGCACTTATAGCCTTGCTAAGATTAAAATCTAATAGGTTAAGCTTGTGCTAGTCTGCCGTAATTGCTCTTCTGTGTGTTAATAGGATCTAAGGGAGCTCTGGGATCTCATCGTCAAGATTAACGGATTAGGGGCTTTGTTCACCCATGGATGTGTGTTGTATTTAGTGGTGAAGAGAATAGAAATCTGTTGAAGCAAGCGGCACGGTGCTGCGGCGAGCTTCCTTTCTTAGCACGAAACGGCTCTGCGAATAGACCCTAAAGAGCTTCCCTAAAGGGGATGGATTAAATCTATTTGTAATCGCGGAATTATCTCTTCTATGTTGCTTCCTTCGTTTAGTAGGATTAACTCCACTAATTTCGTGAAAAATCAGCTACTATAAGCGGAAACTAGCGTTCTGCAGGATACGTGAATCTAGCTAATTTATAGTGTAATTACTACTAATTAGTGTTAATTCGTACACAGGCGAATTAATAATAAAGGTATAAGAAAATAATAAGCAATGCGCGCGCAAAAGGAAGTACTAGGATTCTGATTAACGTTGTTAATATTACTATCTAGCTGGCTGAGTGGGAGGCCTTTTGGTGGTTTTCGTGACGCGCAAAGTTGTGGGTTATGTAACCGGCGCACTAGCCACCTATCCGAGGCGAGCTCGGATGCGGCCAATTAGGATGCGCCGGGTCCACGTTGACCCGACCCGTTGCGTTGATATCAACACTTAATTAAATTCTTATATAAAGTAATAAAGGAAATAGCAATGGTTATTATAATATAATAGGTACTAATTAGTATAACCCTAATATCCCTAAAACATATATAACACGCTATAGTTATAGCTAAAGAAATAAATATAGAAGTTATTATAATTATATATATTATAACGCTACTGCTTAAGATTTATAACTCTTAATAAAGGCCTCTGTAGGCCGCAAAATTAAGGTCTATATATCTTAATAAGGCAGCTGCTATTATAAAGATTAAAGTATATATACTTCTTATAATAACTCTTATAATAACCCTTTTATTAGGTCTTATACTACTCTTTTTACCTAACCTTCTATTCTAATTATAATCTTATTTATATTTGTTAATATCAACGCAACGGGTCGGGTCAACGTGGACCCGGCGCATCCTAATTAGCCGCATCCGAGCTCGCCTTAGATAGGTGGCTAGTGCGCCGTTCACGTAACCCACAACTTTACATATTACAAAAACTACTAAAAGGCCTCCTACTTAGCTAGCTAGATAGTAAGATTAATAACATTAACTAGAATCCTAGTACTTCCTTTTGCGCGCGTATTGCTTATTATTTCTTATACCTTTATTATTAATTCGCTTGTGTATAAATTAATACTAATTAGTAGTAATTACACCACAAATTAGCTAGATTTATATATCCTATAGAACGCTAGTTTTCGCTTATAGTAGCTAATTTTTTATAAAATTAGTAAAGTCAATCCTACTAAACAAAGGAAGCAACATAAAAGAGATAATTCCGCGATTATAAATAGATTTAATCCATCCCCTTTAGGGAAGCTTTTTAGGGTCTATTTACAGAGCTATTTTATGCTAAGAAAGGAAGCTTGCTATAGCACTATACTACTTGCTTTAATAGGTATAATCTTTCCTCTTTCTAGCCTTAAACGCCTATTAGAGGAATTATTATATCTCTTGTCTATTATAAGATTTATTAAGCCCTTAATTTAATTAAATCTATTAGTTTAGACTAATAACTGCCACGGATTTCCACCCTTTTACCTGCCCTACTACCTACTTTACTATTTTTCTATTAGATTTCTATTTTCTTTACTACTAAATATAATATATATCTATAGGTAAACAAAGCCCCTAATCTATTAATCTTAATAATAAGATCCTAGAGCTCCCTTAAATCCTATTAACACATAAAAGACTAATTATAGCAGACTAGCACAAGCTTAACCTATTAGATTTTAATCTTAGCAAGGCTATAAGTACTAAAATATATAGCTAAATCGCTTTCTTTATTATAAAAGCTAAGACTAAAGACCTCTTTAATAAGCTCCTTTAGCAAAAGCTTAGAGACTAATTTACAGACTAAACTAAAGAAGCTTTTAAACATAGGAACACTAAAGTTATTTACGTTTTTTATAACTTCCTGCAAAAACATAATATTTACTTCTTATTAGACTAATTATTTATTACTAGCAAGCTTATAATAGTAATATAAGCTAAGACTAGACTAAGGGATCCTAATAAAGAGTTATTATATCCCTTATAATTAAGATTACGTTCTCTAGCAAGCAAGCATAGTAACTATTCTTGCTCTTACTATAGCACCCTACATTAACAGCTTTAGGAATTACCTTCCTAGATATAGCAAAGAGTAGCACTAAAGAATTATCTATATCTTTACCTTATAAGGAATTTCCCTCTTCCTTTATTTGCTTTAATTATCTTCCCTATAGCATAACTTAGGAATTAGTAGGGTTATAAGGGACCCCCCTAAATACCCTATAAGATTAGGCTCCCTAAATCCCTATAACACTAGCTAGTAGTATTAAATCTTATAATAGGTTATAACCCTGCGGCTAACTATAAACTCTTATAGAATCTAAAAGATTATTACTACTAAGAGAGTTAACTTAACCCTTAGCAGGAACTAAGTAACATTTCCCTTACTTCTCCTAGCCCTACTAGGAGCTTCTATAAACTAAACTAGCCTCCTACTATAGTTAGCATAGCAGATTAGTAGAGATATCTACACGCAATAAAAGTAGCACCTTATAGGCCTCCCTAAGGCCTAGGGCAAGAACTAATATAATAGTCTACTCCCCTAGGCCTTCCTAACTTTAATAGAAGGACTTATAGGAACTTCTAAGACCTAGGGCAGGCCCTAAATTTAGTGCTAACTATTTAGTTAGCTCCCCTAGGCCTTCCTAACTTTAACAGGAGATCTTATAAGCCTACTTAATAATAGCCCTAAGGGTTAGTTTTAAACCTAGGCATTAAAGTAGCTTAGATATAAGATTTACTACTATAACAAAGGCCTAAGGGAAACATTCCTTAATAAGAATAATAGTAATATACTACTACACCTAATAATAACCTTAATTATTAGAGATCTTATAAGTGTTTTTATCCTTTATTTTACTCCCTAATAAAATTAAATCTAGTAATAGCATTATAGAAGATTATAAACCTTTATAAGATTTACTCTAATAAGGAAAAGTATAGTAAAGAGATATATAACTTCTTTAATAATAAGCTAAAGACTTTCTAAGCCCTTTATAAGCAAATTAACCTCCTAGAGTTCCTTTTTTATAAGGTATTTCCTATAATACTTAAAGGAAAAGCTTTAATATATTATAAGGACTTTCTCCTTAGCAAAAGCATAACTTTTACCTAAATAGTTAAATCTATTAAAAACCGCTTTAAAACTATTAACACTACTTAGCTTTATTATAATAACCTTTATATAATTACGCTACGTAAGGTAATAAGAGAAAACCCTAAAAAAAGCATACTTAAGGCCCTTAACCTCCTCTCTAATAAGATTATCTCTCTTTATTATAGGACTAGAAGCTATATAAATAATAAAATTAATATATAAAACACGCTTCTTACCGCTGTTAATAATATCCTTAAATATAGCCTTATAGCCTATAATAGCCCCTTTATATATAAGGACCTAATATTAAAGCTCTAGAAAAGTATTAGAGTAAAGCAAGCTAAAAGAAACACTACTAAGCGTAGTGTGTTTTATTAAAAAAAGGCTAAAGTTAACTCTAATGCTACGTTTTACACTAATTATTACTATAGGAAGAATTATAACTTTTAATAGCAATAACACAAGCTTTTTATTTATTATAAGAGCCGCTACTTTATCTATAAGAAGTAAGGGTGCTAGTCCACAAAGCACTCTACTAAAGAACATAAGGCGTTACAAAGGCGTTAGAATTAATCTAAATTCTATTATAGTAAGCTAATAGAGCAAAAGTAGTAGTAATTCCTTACTTATATTAAGGGCAAGGACAATAATAATAGTAATTCTAATAACCTTAAGTAATTAATCCTTAAGACTAAGGTAATAATAGCTTTATTAAATAAGACTAAAAAAGATAACCACTCTAATCCTCTTGCAGGTCCTTTATAATTCCTTACTATAGTATTATAAAGGTTAATACTCTTAATAAAGATCCCTAATAGTAGTAAGGTACTTAAGATGCTTTAAGACTAGTTATTTAAGCACGCCCTTTACTATAGTAATCCCTATAAAGAGCCTTAGTCTAATAATATTTTCCTTGCTAAAGCATGCTATTTAGAAGAGACCTTTAGAGGCATCCTTCCTAATACTAGCGCTACAGGAGTCTTTATAGTTAGCATTGCTTAAGCCTAAGCCCTTTTACGCCTATTTCCCTCGCTATAAATTAACTAATCTATAAGTTAATATAATGTTACCTTTAGCGCTAGAAAAGCATTATTACTAGGTTTTTTAAAGGTTCCCACTGTTATGGACTGGCCCTATTACTACTGCTAATAGGCGTTGGAATGCTATTAAAAGACATAAAGAGAAAGGAGGGAAAGGTAACATAAAGACCCTATTATGCCCCCTTTATACCCTTACTATAGATACCCCCCTATTGTTATATATAAGCCCTACACGTGAGGCAAGGTACGCATAACTACTAATACACACCTATATTAGCCTTCTATTAGGCAAAGCCTAATACTATTACATAGCCTTCTGCCCTAGGCAGTAGCTATGCTACGCAAACACTGCCTGTACAAAAGCATTAGGTTGGTAAGAAAAAGCTACGGGCAAGCAAATTAAGAAATAAAACGTCCCTATTGCGTTAAACACTACTAGGGGAAAGTAGAACTAAATAGAATTATAAACCCTACTAGGCAGCGTAAACAAGTAATATAGTAAATATAATAGGCGCGGTGTAGGCATAACACGCTATACTAAATAGCTAGCATAGAAGCAAGACATAGGCTATTAATAGTTACTAGTGGTTAGACTATGTCTAAGTAACCTGCCTAATGTTAGTACCTAGTTAGAGTAAGGCGCCTACATTAGGCGCGAGAAGCAAGCTATTAATAGCTAGTATAGCTAGCTAGTATTATAAGAACTTATAGTTATTATTATTCGCGCGTAATACCTAGACTAGATAACGCTGTATTAGACGCTTATTAGAGGTATAAAAACCTTATCTTATCCGCCCCTAAAGTCCTGCTAACTATCCTCCTTTATCCCCCCTATTATAAAAAGTTTTTATTCTACTATTTATTGCCTTTACACAAACTTATTATTATACCTAAGCCTACTTTATATTACTAAATCCTGCGCTTAGTTACTTACTATATTATAGCTACCCTAAGGCCTACTGCTACTATAGTACCTGCTACTACTATACTACCTAAGCTATGCCTAGGTGCTATTTCCCCTATATAGCTTTTAGAATATTAGTAAGTAGCCCCCGCCTGCCCTAGCTACCTATATATACTTATAGCTACTATAGCCTCCCCTAGGCGCGCTATACTAGCCCCTATAACTACCTCTTAGCGCGTAAGGTAATATCCTACCCTTACACTAGCACTAGGCATAGGCCCTAGGCAAGTTTATTATAAAAAAAGACTTTAATAAGGAGGGTAATACTATGCTTATAACTATTAACCTACCTTATATTTAGTATATTCTTATTATTATTTAATTAAGTAAACTAAACTATAAGTATAGTCCCCGCGGGAAGTTATATAAAAGCTACTAGAAAGGCTACTAGAAATGCGTGTAGGACACGCGTATACTAGTAGCTAATCCCTGCATTAGGCATACTATATATGCCCTAATATAAGCTATAGCTAAGGGCCGCGCTATTATTACACTAGAGGTATATTATAAGGGGACCTAGCAGATCTAGATAGCTACTATCTTAATACCTAAATTCCGCGCCCTAGGTAATAGATTTACTAACCTATACTACTATACTAAGTATGCCCTAGTTATTATTTAGACTATTTATAACACCCCTGCTGCTACTATACCTACTAATAACACGCCTATTATAGGGAGTACTATGCCTACACTACCTAGTAATATAGCTACTAACCTATTCCTTATATTCTCTAGCACCCTTATCTAAGGCACTATATAGCTACTAGTCTAACCCCTTGCCTAGCTTAGAAGCGTGCTATTTGTGTAAGGGGAGCAAAATGCCTAGGCTATAGCTAGCTACTAGTAGTATACTATATAGTCCTTTAGGGCTATATAAAGGGCTATAAAGGAGCAGATAGTAATGCTATAAAGCGTTATATAGCTACTATAGTAATCCTATAGGCCTAGCCTATAGGTAAAGGAATTACTAAACACCCCCTAATACCCCTAATATACCCTATAAGGGTATATACTAGAGAGCTATTAACACTACTAAGAGAGAGATAAGAGGGACGTATAGGTAATCTTAATAGTACTATTCTAAATATAGTATAATACCCCCTCCCCTAACCCTTATAATAATAAGCTACTCCTAGAGTTACCTAGTAACTAATATAAGGTTTACTAAGGTAAGGAAGGAAGAAAGGTAGGTAGGAAAGAGGGGGAAGGAGACTAATTAGGAGTAAGTTTAGCCCTAAGTAGTAAATATATATAGCTTTATAAGAGAACCCTATTTAAGAATTTACTAGGGACTATTATTATACTATACACTGCCCTATTCCGCCTTATAGTTTGCTAGGGCCTGTGTGTTTGCTAGGTTCTTAAGCAGCTCCTATATTAGCATTAAGTATCCTACTTATTTAATAAGGATATTCTAATAATGCCTACAGCCCTGCGTGTTATAGGCTACTAGCACCTTCTTAACCTAGTATTCCTTATAAAGCTTATTATCCTTATTATTCTATACTTACGTAGGCCCTAGGCGTGTATTATACTAGGGCTAACTAAGGAGCGAATTAGTAGCAGCGCGCTTAATAAGGTTAATATAAAAAATAAAGTAAATACCCTAGGGTATATTAAGACAGACTATTAGTAGTATAGGGATAGCTATAATATAGTACTTAGCTACTACCTAGTCTAGCTTCTTAAAGGGGCAGTTAGTTTTAATATAGTAAAGGGAGAGCTATACCTAGTCCCTAACCTAGAACTACTCTATAGGGTAATAGGAGGCAGCTATACTATCCTATTATTATTACTAAGCAAAGGCAATAGCTACTTAGGCTAGCTTAGAAGCCTCCTAAAGTTGTAAGGCAAACTAGGCTGCCTATTCTGCGCCTGTAATAGTATTAGAAGTAAGGTCTGTAGGAACCTAGACTAGATTAATATTATATCTGTAAAGCAGCTAGTTTAGACTAAAGCTAGTAATAAAGGAAGCCTAATTATTAAGCGTAAGCTAGCACACTGCTAGGTGCTTAGGCTAATTAAACTATAAGAAGGAAATATAAAAACATAGGATAGCTTACACCTCCTAGTTAGCCTACTCTATGCCCCTATTAGTCTAGGGGTAGTAGGAGGTAGAAAGTAATTATTTAGTCTTAATAATTAAGCATAAGGTAGTCTAGAACTTACTTAGCTAGTCTAAACTATAGTTAGTAATAATAAAGGTAGGGAACCTATAGAACTACTATTAGCATGTCTTAAACCTCTCTGCGCATGCCTTAGTAGAGATACTAGTTATAGCCTTAAGCTAAATAAACTTAGAAAGGTAGTTTATAATTACTATAAGGGAAGAGGGATTAAATAGCCCGCGCGCAGGCAGGCCTGTTATAAAGTTAACTAAGATCTAGGACTAGAAGTAGTTAGGGATAGGGAGGGGTTTTAGAAGGCCTTACTACTGCTAGTAGCTCTTATAGCTGCTATAGTAGTAATAATTCTAAATATAGCAGGCAATGTCCTAGGACATGCCTGCCTAGTAAAACTATTACTAAAGGGTTTGGAAGGTAGTGTTATAACCTAGATAGCTTGCTACTAGTAACTTATAGCACTCCTAGATAAGGGTGGTTATTAATAGCTTTTATTAAGGCACCTATGTCTAGCTATAGAACTAAAGCACCCTATAAGCACTAATATTATAGTTTATAATCTGCTCCCTTATCTTAGCCTTTGCGGGGAATTGCTATATATCCTTACAAATAGTAGCAAGGTAGTAGTGGTATGCTATATTATAAGTAACTACTATATTCTAGAGCGCTTAAAGGTAAGGAGAGGAAAAAACCTAGTTACTAGAGGGTAGTGTAATATTAGTGCTAAAGGGGTTAGGGTTGCTTATAAAAATAGCCTAGATAGATAAAGGTTAAAGGAGGTAGCTATACTATAGGGTTAGCCCTACCTTATCCTAGCCCTGTTAGGAGAGCGTATTAGTATACTACTAGTGCTATATAGGTTAGTACCGCAGGTAGTAATAATACTATAAGAGTGTTTTAGCTTAGTAAGCCTAATGCTTAGTTATAATTTTAGGGGTTATAAAGTACTTAAGGCTTTTATAGTTAGTGTAAATAGTAAAGGGCTTAGAGATACCCTAGAGCTTAGCTAACTATACCTTAAGGCAGGAGATAATAGCTAGGAGCTCCTTATTATAAATAGTGTAGTTTTGCTAAGGGGGGGTTAGCTAGGCTAAGTAGTAGGCAATAGGGTACTAAATACTATTTATCTAGAGCTAGAGAAGGCAACTACTAAGGGTAATACTAAAGTAGTCTACCTTAACTATTATATCCTAGTTAGGGTCCTATTAAGCTAGGATTAGGTCTAAGATAAAGAGGCGCTTAAGCTTATTAAAAGCGTAGGCCTCCCGCTGCCCCTAGACAAAGGGGATGCCCTTCTTTATAAGATTATAAAGGGGATTAGTAACTTAGGAGAAATCTAGAATAAAGTTATAGTAAAAATTTATAAAACTAAGGAAGCTATGTACACCCTATAGCTTTGTTAGGGCTACCTAGTCCTAAATAGCCTAGACCTTAGTAAGGTTAGGGCATATGCTCTTGCCTGCTATAATAATATACCTAAGGTAGTAGACCTATTAGGTAGTAAAGACAGACTTATTAAGGTTAAGGTAGAGGCCTGCTGCTTATAGGTAGCTAAAAACCGCGTAAACCTTCTGTAAATAGTTATGCCTTAAGCTACTAGAATAAACTAGGATATTATCTAAGTATGCTGTAATAAAGTTGCTAAGGGCATTACTAAGGGTGTTATTAATATAACACTAGAAAGTAGTAGGCGCACCCGCTAGGCTAAAGGGGCAGATAAGCTACTTAAATAGCCTAAACTATGTCTAGAATGCTATAAGAGCCTTGTCTCCCTTAGTAACCTATAGCTTATAGAAAGCTACCTAAATATCTACCTTAGTAAACTATTATATATAGGCTAGAGAGCAAAGGGTTTCCTTAATAAAAGGCAATAAGTAGTAGTCTTGCTTTATAATCTTATTAAGAGCATAGTAATTTACATAAAACTACTAGCCCCTGCTAGCCTTCTTAACTAAGAGGACTAGAGTAGCTGCTAAAGAAGAGCTAGCTTAGATCTATCCCTTATCTAAGAGCTTTATAAGCTACTGCTAGAGTTTAAGTAACTAGTCCTAAGGCATAGAGTATAATAAGCCCTAAGGGAGAGAGGGGAGGGACTTATTAGGAGACTTATAAAGACAAATATAGTAGTCTAAGGTGCTATAATAGGGTAGGAGAGCGTTTGCCTTAGACTTATTAAAGAGATTAGTAAAGTTACGAAGCTTAGCTAGTAGGGCTACATAGGAGTCCTTAGGCTATAACTTAGGCGTAGTAACCTAAAGGATAGATATTAACTTACGCAAGCTAGTGCCTATAAACTAAATAGTTATATCCTAAAGGTAGCGAGCCTGCTTAGCTATAGCTATAAAGGCAAACCCTATTATGCCCTATATAGCCTTGCCTTAGGCGTGACTTAAGGACTCCTATACTATAAGGCCTTCTGCTACGCCTACTATTAGCTTTTGCTAAGCAGTATAGAGGGTAATATTATAGTGTTTTATTTATAATAGGCTAAAGATTATATCCTAGGTAAGGCCTAGGACTATATAAAGGCAGATAAATAACTACTAGCTATTAATATTAATTACGGCGCAGGCAAGGTAAGTAATACTAGACTCCCTCTTAAGTGCCTATTATCCCTACTATTAAACCTTAATAGCAGTCCTTACCTAGCGCCTTAAAGGCAGCTAAATAAGCTTAAGGCCTAGCTATTAAGTAATAGACTTACTAATAATGCTATAGCACTTATAGCTATAGTTAATTAGGGTGTTTATAAAGAAGGATAAGTTAAAGAGAATAAAAATAGAGAACACTAGGCAATTTATATATTTATAAATTTTATTATACTCTATTAACTCTACCTCCTTCTAACCTAGAGTCTGCTATATAACAAAGCCTAGAAGCCTTTATATAAGACTTACTATAGGGGCTAGTCTTTTCCTATCCTATTCTTCTCCTTTTTCTTATACTTATAGTTATTAGCCTTAGTAATAGCCTACTAGATATAGACCTTAGGCTAAAAAGGGGGAAGGAGGGAGTAGTTATAAGCTATATAACCTATCTCTTTATAGCATAAGCAGGCATTAGACTCCTAGTAACACGCTATCTCTTAGTTAGTTACTTACTTAGCTTATGCCTAAGTAAAGGGTAAGGCTATATTCTTAGCCTTTAGCTTCTTCTTCTTCCTGCCCTTGCCTTAGGTCCTTATAATATTTACCCTAAATATAGCTATATCCCCCTTATAGTTAGTAGTATAGTAATGCTAGGCTAGAGGATTTATTAGATGCCTAGTGTAGAAGTAATCCTTAAGTATAAAGGTCTTAAGGTCTAGGGTAATAGTGTAGTACTACTTTATAGTAGTGTTATAGCTATTATAGGAGATGCCGCGGCTAATATATATGCTATATATTTGCTTATTAAGCATATAGCATAGCTTAGTAAGACAGACCTTATTATCCTAGCTTATGCTACTAGTAAGGGAGAGTTTCTACTTAAAGCAAATAAAGAAGGCAGAGAAGGATTTATTACTAGCCTACTTTATTTAGTTAAGTTTAGTAAGGGCTATCTTATAGTAATAAGGGTTAAAGTAAAGCTTAGAGAGATAGTCTAGAAAGGTAGCTAGGTTATAGTAAATAAAATCCCCCTTCTTAAAGAATAAGGTAACCTTAGCCTAAATAAAGGATAAGAGGTTCTAGTAAATAAACATTTACTAGTCTATAGTAAAACTAATAAAGTTATAATCTACTTATAGCTTATATACTATAAAAAAGCATTAGGTATTAAAGGTAGATTATTTATTATTATAAGGAGAGCTAGTTAGAATTAGCTTATAGTAGACTAGGAGCGTAGCAGGAGGTAAAGGAAGGTTAGTTACCCTAAAAGGGAGGGTTATATTAGTAGGTAAGGGAAGGGATATAACTAAGGCAGTAGTAGTAGTGGATTAGATTATATAGTTAGTAGCAGCCTATATAGCCTAAATTATAGCTATAGTAATATCTTCCTGCTCCTATATAGCATTAAGGCGCTATTATATAGCTATAAGGGTATTACCTTATGTAGTTAGGGTTATATTAATATGGTTAAGAATTACTATTATATCTTCTATTATAAGAGAAGCAGGTCTATTAGCCTATGCGTTTGTGTTTATATTTAAAGGCATATTAACTTATTTTAGTAGCTAAAAGAAACGTAAGGCTAGAGGATATTTTTTAAATATTATAGACTAGCCCTATTACTACTACTAATAGGCATTAGAATACTATTAAAAAATATAAAGAGAAAGGAGAGAAAGGTAATATAAAGACCCTATTATGCCCCCTTTATACTCTTACTATAGATACCCCCCTATTATTATGCGTAAGCCCTACGCGCGAGGCAAGGTGCGCATAACTACTAATGCGCACCCGCATCGGCCCCACATTAGGCAAAGCCTAATACCATCACACCTACGGTGCTTAGAGAGATTAAATTCCACGTGCTACTAATAGCAACACCCTTCTTATTCTTAATTACTAATATAGACTACATAAATATAAAGCT
Organism: Claviceps citrina; assembly: GCA_018360365.1. Taxonomy (NCBI): domain Eukaryota; kingdom Fungi; phylum Ascomycota; class Sordariomycetes; order Hypocreales; family Clavicipitaceae; genus Claviceps; species Claviceps citrina. Next base: position 2,076 of record SRQA01000541.1, on the reverse strand, counting down.
TAATAACCTAAGGAACCTGCTAATTTAAGGCACAAAAGAGATTCCTATAACCTAACAATAGGGTTATTTATAGTAGGATCTTAAGCTAACTATAGTAGTTGCCTTCTTCCTTATAGAAACGCAACTTTAGCAGCTTTATTAACGTTTTAGTTACCCTTTAATTAGAAGACTATAAAAGGTTCTCCACAAAGCTAGTAAGGAATTTAACCTAAAGATCCTACAAAAAATCACTAGTTTCTGCAAGTAGTGTTAACTTTATAGTAAGAGCCCTAGCTAATTTAAGTTTACTTTAAAAAATAACCATAAGTTTAATTATAAGATTATTATTAATATCCTCTAAATTAACAGTAAGCTAGTCCTTTATATTATAGATTCCGCTATAGCTTTCTAAGCTACCTGTTTTCTTAAACTAAGGAAGCAAACTGCTAAAGACGTTTAGGACACTATTAGAGCTTATTAAATTAATAGTTATCTCGGACCGCCTAAATAGATTATTTATAATACTAGAAAGAACTTTGCGTTAGCTAAATTCTATTAATACGCCTAAGGGTTAGTAATTAAAGTTAATAAGATCCCTATAGAAGCTTATAATAGCGTTAGAAAGGTTAAAAGATATTACGCTCCCCTCTAATATACATATAGTATTATTAAAAGCAAACTTAGAGACTACGTATAGCAAGACTACCTTCTTTAAATAGCTATAAAAGCTATTAATAACTCTACTAGCCTAAACAGCCTTATTCTAACACTTCTTATGTTTAGGGCATATTTATAACTATTATAGGATTTACTACTAGCGTTTTCTATTATTTAACGCGCTAAAGCAATCCATAAAGCTACTTTTAAAGCCTGCAAATTACTTGTAAAGCGCTAGATTAATAATGCCCTTGCCTACTGTAATAAGCCTAACACTCTCCTAACCTACTAGATCCTACTATAATCTAAGGTATAGGTCTAGCGCAAGAAAGGTAGTTAGCAAGGTCCTTATAAACTCTTAGCTATAAAAGGCATAACCTACATAGTAGAAATGCCTTTAAGACTAATAAAATTTAAATTTATTATTATAAAGCTATTCCTATGTAACCTAGGCAATCCAGAGACTATAGCTAACAAAGAGACCCTTCCTCCTTTACCTACTAATAAGAATAAAGAGAATTATAATAATTAACTATATAAACTAATAAAGAGAGTTACCTTTAACCTTCCTAATAAAAATAATATTAAAAGGCAGCCTATTAAGCAAGGCAGAGGCAGACTATAAAAGACCCCTCTAATTAACTAAGACTTTAAGAAATTAATACTTTAAGGCACTTTGCTTGCTAAAGCATTTCTTACTATAAAAGAAAAAGGAGATCTTGCCCTTGCCTATTAACTCTACTAGCAAGGCATTATAAAGACTATAGGAGCACCTTTTAAGGCATCCTAGCAGAAGGAACTTAATGCTTTGCTCTAGCAAGAAGTCTTTTAACTTAAGATTTATAACGCTAAAAAACATAGTATATAACATATCTTTAATAGCTGTTTTATAAATAAAATTAAGGGTAAAGGCACCCTAGTCTTATACAAAAAATCATAACTTATAGTATAAGCTTATAATAATACTAGCAAGTAGATAATCTTAACCTAGGCTCCTATAATTTAACAAGCAAGTTAATAGTTAATTATAACTTTAGCTCCTTCACTTACAAAGAGGGATATCTCTATTAAGCTAAGAGATATTACGTAAGCCTACGTTTAATCTATTACAAGCCTTAACTATAAGATTCTATGCTAATTACCTAAAGAAGTCAGAGATTAGCATCCTCCTAGCATAATTATAGTAATTATTAAGCCTCTCTACAGAATCCCTAAGGCTAGCACACACTAGTAAGCAATATACTAGAAGCATTATCGCGAGAAGTTATTTATAATGCCTTCTACATACAACCCTTACCTCCTTATTAGCAGCTCTGCAAATAAATTTAGTATTATAGGTGTTGGATGAGCACAGGTAAAAGATACCTGTGGGTTACGCGTAACCGTAGGTAAAAGGTGTGTACACATAAGGGGGTTCTATTCAGTTGTATCTTCTAAGAG
>SRQA01000540.1:0-20703 GCA_018360365.1 Claviceps citrina | reverse complement strand
AAAAAAAAAAAAAAAAAAAAAAAAGCTAATTTCCAACTGCCCAGCATTCAACTTCTTCACCCACTTCACCTTTTACACCACATGTCTCTGTGTGCTGGTCCTGGCCGTCTCCATCTACTGCCTTACAGCGCAACTCAACGGCCAAGGCACCAGCGCCGACGCCTGGGTCATAGCCGTTCTCGCGCTGTCGGCCTTCTTCCTCCTGTTTGCACTGGGCATGACCCTCACGGCGGCGAGATACGTCCTGACCAACACCACCAACATCGACATGCTGCGCAAGCGCCAGACCTTTACCCTGGCTGTCCGGATCCCCCAGGACACTCCGCCGTCGTCAAAGTACCCAACCATTACGTATCCTCTCCAGCCCACCACCGCCACCACCACCACCCAGCCCGCTCCGTCCCCAGCCGCCGCCGCGCATCTGCCAAATACATGCAGAGGGGCCCCAGCCGTCGCCGCCACCGACGACGCCGTTTCCCGCGATAAGCAGGCCACGCGCAAATTTGCCATCCTCACAGCAGACGTCGGCGAGAATCCGTGGGACCTGGGCCCCTGGGAGAACTGGAAGGCCGTCATGGGAACGCGCGCCATCGAGTGGCTGCTTCCGCTGCGGCACTCTCCATGCTGCAATCACGACAGCATGGTGAGCGAGTATCCCCTCGGGCCGCTGCTTGGCCAACTGCGGCAACGCTACGGTGTGCCTGATCTCGATGGCCGGGTCCCCCTGTGAGCAGGCTACACAACAAGGGAGCGGAGATGTGATTCAGTAGCCGCTGATAATTTTTAATGTTTTTTGTTATGGCACCCTCTCTTTTCCATTCATCTTGTTTTATCTTGGTGTGGCGCAACGGACGTGTATGCATTGGAGCATGTGGGATGGGTGGTAATCAACGAGCGTGTGCATTGCCTTTTTTAGAAAGTGGTTTTTTTCTCTTGCTGTAATGAGGAAGCCTTTTTTGTTGATGCTTTTTTTTTTTGCTAGTCGGTAATAGAGGGAAGCGCATGCCTTTGGTCCATTGGCTTACGCAGTCGGTCGGTCGCACACCGTGAGTCGGTCGTAAAGCATCTGTACCGGCGAATGAAGGAGACGGCACGGGGCGTTTTACCTGACACAGCATGTGGAATTTGCGGTCATGTCTCACTCACGCGTTGTCTTGAGAGCTGAGCCCCATGGTCTCGGGCCCAGACGTGTGTAAAAAAAAAAAAAAAAAAAAAAAAAAAAGGCAGTGTAGCCCGCCGCCCGGATGTTGAACCGGCGTTATCGACTGACGTACACGGCCATGCCGGCATTGACAGCCCCGGGGCGGAGCAGACCGAGCGGATACCTGACGGAGGAGCACGACGCGACGGCCTCGTCGTTGAGGCTCGTCGCGGCCGACATTGGCTGTGTGTACGGGCTACGGCTGGAAAACGAGGAGCCAAGAGTCGGTACAAGGAGAAAAAGACAATGTATCTTTTTTTTTTCTTTTTCTTTTCAAAATCTCAGGCGATTGAGGGAACCTCCTGTGTCCTTACTGCATTCCCCCACGAGCGATTTTGATGGCGTTGAGTGCGCGACGCGCGTCCAATGAGAGGCAAGGTGGCTTCGGGCCGTCCCGGCCACTAGGGAAGCCGCCGGCTTTTTCAGGCAGCTCAGCTCGATTGGTCGGTCTAGAACGCTTGATGTGATGGCGGCGCCATTGGAGAAGTAGTCGGGCAGCACGGCAAAGGACGTCTGGGGGGACTGAGATAAGCATTGTGTGCCTGGGACTAGGGTGTGCGGCTGAGGCGGCGGTAGACATCTGTTGCCCGGTATCACATTGTGGATCCCGTCAGATAGTCAAGGATCGCTTTATTGCAAGAGAGCAGCAGATCGCTCTGGACCCCTGCGCGCCGTTGGGGCACACATTTTTCCGCCCTGCAATGAGGGCTCCTTTTCTTTCTTTTCCTCTGTGCCTGGGTAGATCAATGTGACGGATTCGTTTCAGTGCCCGATCCGTGCTGGACCGCGGGCCCACTCACAACCCGGAACGCGTTACACGTCATCTCTCGATCATAATACTCGCGCGCGAAGCCCCACGAAACAGATAATAGCGCAATCTCGGAAGTTTCGGGAAAGGAGTGTGTATATATGTGCATAGGCTAGGTACATATATATATATTGCCGTCCACTTCCATCCGTTTGAACGCAAGACCCAAGGCGATATCTGCAAAGAAGGCTCTGGCACCTTTTTCGTTCGAGGAACCCCGGATTAAGCCTTGGCGCGGCGTCGTCTGCCCTCATGGTCCTTCCTGTCAGAGTCCCTCTTCTTGGACTCTTCCTTAGCTTTCGCTTCCCTATGGCGCACTTGCCGTCTTGTTTTCGTCTTCTTATTTCTGTTTCGCCTTCTGGCAAGGGAAACCTCGTCGTCTACACCTTCCATGAGCTCTGATTTACCTACAGGGCGCCAGTGAAGGGTACGCCAGGCACCATTCTGTCGCAATGCGGCGTTGGAAAGCGTGACAGTCACATGTTGCTCCGGGTTCGGGTCAGTCCGAGTAGGCTCTCCATGAAGTCCGTTCCTGCTCGGCTACTATGTGAGAACAGAAAACATGTGCTAAAAGAGGTTGCAACATGACCTTACATCACAAGGGCCTCGTCGAAGTCATCAAATGTGTCCCCCTTTTTCTCGACGACATTGCCTGGAGTGTTGATCCAGCGGTGAAATTCTTCACGAAATTGTCTCTCGAAGTTTTTGTCGCTCTGCGGGTGGTAAATCACTGGGACAGCCATGTTTTGGGCGTGAAAAAGATTTGGGGACGCAGAAATGAGGTAAGGTATCGATATGCTGTTGGTTTCGTTTGATCTTGTTGTCACAACTCCTTCAAGACTGGAAAACCAAGCATGATTATATAGGCCACCGAACAAAGCCTCCTCAGCTTTGAACACCATCCCATATATCTATTTTGGGTCATCTTGGTAGACGTTGGTAGCCATAGACCTACAAAGCGCCAAGCCGGCGTCAAACGATCGGCATCGGCACGGGGCAGTGGCAAGCTTCGAAACCAGGGACAAAGCCTGGTTCACGACTGAACACAGTCCGATGCGCTTGCTCAGATGCATCAGGGGATGTTCTAGCGCTTGCAGCTGGAAGCGGGCTTGATCATAGGATTGATGTTCAGCAGTGTGGCCTTGTTGAATGATGTAGTCAAGGATGATGGTTTGATGGGGTTGAATTGAGACATACATAAACAAAAAAATGCATGTGCAATGAAAGCACGGTCTGATTTCGTACTAGAGGTAGGTGAATGGCAGCGGGTGACCCTGCAAGCACAAAGCTGTAAGGACCGGGGTGGAAGAACGTTATCGCAATCATCAGGATCTTTGTTCATCAGGACCTTCGCCAGAGCTTTCTCAAGGGTTTTTTTTAGAGTTTATCAAGGCCATTCGTCAAGACCACTGTTAGGACCTCTGTTAGGACCTTTGTTAGAGCGTTTTTTTAGAGGTTTTGTCAACATTGTTACCTTTGTCGGGACCTTCGTCAGGATCTTTGTCATCAGGATCTTCACCAGGACCTTCTTTTGTAAGGGCAAGGGCAGGGCAAGGACGGCGCGAGAGGGCAACTTGAATAACATGTGGCTGATAATTGTTGTAGCGCAGAACCTCGGACTCTTCTTAAAGAAGCAAATTGACAGTCACACTCATGCACTTGCAGCATAATAAAGAGTAAAGACCCGGGGTGTCGAGCTAATCAAAGATGGGTTTGTTCGGCCGCCGTGCTATCCAGAAACGTTGGTTGTATTTTCGAATTTACCCGTGGCGCTAAGAGGTTAGCCTGCGGGCTGATCCGGCTTGTGCCGTTGCGCTAGATGCCTGAGGCATTGCGTCTTCTTTGTACTCTTTCCCCCCCCCCCCCCCCCCCCACCACCACCAAAAAAAAATCAAGACCTTCAACGACCGCTACCTGCGAGCAACGATCACAATAACACCCCATGAATGGGTATCAGCAGTTAGCTCAATAGCAAAGCAGGCTCTCCATCGAGTGCGATGGGAACAGATGAATCCCCTTTGCATTACGAGCCGGGCGGCTACCATCCGGTGGCCCTGGGGGACACCTTCAAGAACAACCGCTACAGGATTGTCCATAAACTAGGGTGGGGAGGATATGCCGTCGTGTGGGCTGCGAGAGACAACATGTAAGCTGCGTAGCCAGAGAACAGCTCCTGTATATTGTTGATGACACTGACGTCTTCAAGCCTCGAGACTTGGGTGGCTATCAAGATACAAAGGGCCGAATGTGGCCACCCGTCTGCTGAGCTCTTGAAACTTGAGTGGATCAGTCAACTCTGCGGTTCTGAGTACATGGGCCGATTCCTGGACTCCTTTGTTCATGTTGGCCCCTACGGCCATCATCAATGCATTGTGACAGAGCTGCTCGGGCCCTCGCTCAAAATGGTCATCGATCACTACGCCCGAAGTCAAGATGATGAAGACGAAGAGCCTTACCGGCTAAATGAAGATGCCGCTCTTAGAATCACAAAGAAGTTGCTGCGGGCAGTCTCCTCATTCCATGAGGCGGGTTTCGCGCATGGAGGTTGGTTGCTGGCCTCTCCTTTCTATCAACACCGCAACTAATCAGCTAGCAGACTTGAGTGGCGCCAATGTCGTCTTTACAGTCTCTGGCATCGGTAGTCTAAGCGAGGATGAGCTCCTGCATCTCATGGAGCCACCCGAAACGAATGAAAGCATTCGGCAGGGCGGGATAGACGAAATCCCTGTATCGACGCCGCTGGTAAGAACCGCAGACTGGTACGAATGGATTGACGATGACAGAGAGGATATCCGTGTCATTGATTGGGGAGAAGCCTTCAAACACGGCCAAGTGCCCGATCGTCTCAACCAGCCCAAAGTATTACGGGCCCCGGAGACCATGTTTGCTGGCCCTTTTGATCACAGGGTCGACCTCTGGCGTGCTGGCATCATTGTAAGCTTGACCGCTGGGAAGAGAAAAAAAAAAAAAAAAAAGACGTTTCCATCTCGCTCACTGTCCCACAGATATATATGCTCGTGTTTGGAGCTTGCCCGTTTGTATACACTTACGATGATGCCGGGTTGATCGACCAGATGGTTGGATTCATAGAAGAACTGCCGCAGCAATGGACGCAAGAATGGAAGGACATGCAGGAGAAGTCAAAGGATGATCGGCCTACCATGGACCCCGAGAAATGGAAGAAGGACTGCTTACCTTACACCTGCAAGCTGGAAGAAAAGTTTCACAAAGAGGCCCCCCCAGATTTGATGCCGCTCTTGCCCGTCATTCGTGGCCTAATGCGGTTTCTGCCTTCGGACAGGCTATCGGCCGCCGAGGCATTGCAGTTGATAGACTGAAACGAGAAACGCCGCAAGGGCTGTTCAAGTCCCATCCCGAGAAAGAGACGGCCGCTGGTGGAGACGCGTGCCCACGTCAGCTGATTCACGACATTGTCTCGGAGGAAGGACGCAAGTCTCTCTCCCATGACGTACCTAGACAAGTTAGGAATGAGAAGTACACCATCCAGCATCCACCAGTCAACGGGGGATGGTCCGGAGACAGAACCCATATTCAAAACAAAAAGAGTATATGTCCCGTCAGCGCGTTTTCCACGTCCGAAACTCAAACCCGAGTGTCTCCTCGCCACATTACTGTGACAAGACCTGCCGCCCCTTTGGAGGTCAGCCTCTTTCCACAACATCATCACATCCGTCCTCCGTCCTTCGTCCTCCGTCCCCCGTACAACGGAATACCCCCAAAAAAAAAACCATGAAACTGCACGCAGCGGCCGTGATCCTGACCAGCCTGGCGAGCATCGTCCACGCCGGAGCTGGCAACGCCTACACCAAGTGCCTGCGAGCCCACGGCACCCAGACCTGGCCCTGCCCGGACGGATGCAACACCTGCAGCTGCGCCCGCCGCGGCGTCGTGTCGACGCTCAGAGCCTGTCCGCGGCTCCAGAACCCGCATCTGGCGTACAACTACACCGGGTGCGTGCGGGACCATGGCAAGGGGAGCTGGCGCTGCCGTGATGGGTGCAATACGTGCCACTGCGGCCGTGGGGGGGTTCTGAGCACCAGGATGGCGTGCGTGCGTCGTGGTCTGGAGTGATGGGACGGCATTTCCGAGGGCCTGCCAGTGCGACCAACGGTGGACGATACGCAGAGTGTGCAGGATGACCAGTCTGTTATCCCGGGAGAAGCATCTGAACAAGTGGAGCGGCCTGAGAAATCGATTGCCCATCATCTCAACCTTGTTCGGACCTCCCTGGATGTCAAAGGGAGAGCCATGAAAGATGTCGTTGCTTCTTTTAGTATTTTTGGTATTTCTGGTATTATCATCATCATCATCACCATGACTATAAACCACACGCTTTACCCACAACGCAGCTCTTTGTCCACGAGTCCAAGACAAACAGCCCCGTCTCCCCATCACGACATGACCGATCCCAAGGCCCGAGGGCTGCATCTTTCTCGCAAGCATTTTCTGGCCGAGACGCGCGTAATAGCAGAGGCGCCTCGAATCTTCTGCCTTGCTTTTTCTCTCTTCTTTCTTTTCTTTTCTTTTCTATTCTATTCTTTTTCTTTATTTTTTCACTCTTCTGTTTTGTTTTGCTTTACTTTACTCTTTTTTTTTTTCTTTTCTCCCTTTCAACAAAATACTTTTAAAGCACAGGGGAAATTCTCTGGAACGACTCGTCTGCTTCTTGGCATAGCATAGTAGAGGCTCCCTAGAATTAGAATAAGAAAAGACCATGGAGGGTGCCGCATACGGCACCACACGCTGCTCGCCTGAACCTCCCGCCCCCTATACTCGGACTCCCCTGCCTAAGGGGCTCATGGCCCGGCTCCGAGGCGGCAGGTCGCGGTAATCACGTGGTGCCAGCCAGCAGCATGTCTGCATTTGATATTTTGCTTTGCACTTTTTGCAAAGCAAGACTTCACTTCACATGAATGTGTCTCATGTCTGTACTCTCACTCCTGGACCAAAGAATTGTCAACACTAGATTCCCCTACTCTAGCACATGATGCATTGTCCAGGAGCAGCAGTCCCCTCGTTTTGTTCCTGCTGAGCACCCTCCAGTCGGTCCCTGTCGCGAAAGCCCTGCTTCGAGATATTCAGAAACCAAACAGCTCCTCTTTCAACCCTCGTCATCGTGCCATCTTCATAAGTCATGTACGGTCGTTTCCCATGTACTCCATCGTCTTCGTCTCCGAAAGAGCCCGTGAATGTTTGCGCCGAGAAAACCAAAAACATGCCTCTCGGGATACCAAGAGTATGGTGTATGTTACTTGTCAACCCGACAAGTCTGCATCACCCGCCGATCCTCCTCCAATTTGCCATCCAGCTCGCGCATCTGCGTCAAGCTGACCCCCTTGGAATGTTCCAGCGCCTTTAAGGATTTCCTCAAATAATCTACGTCGTCTGTCAGCCGGGCCACTTCCGCGTCCAACTGGGCCGTCCTCGGCCTCGTGAACAGCGCAACCGCCCTTTCATGCTCCTGCTGGGTGAGAAAGCGCGTTGTCTCGTGGATCTCCTTGTCGATCATGCCGATGGTCACCATCACCTGTTCCTTGTTCTTGGTATTTTCGGCGACGCGGCGCTCAGCGTTGAGATACTCCTTCCTGAACTCACTCGTCATAAAGGGCCAGAGTAGTGCTCGTAAAAGGTGGCAAATCTCAAAATTCAAGTCTAGATCGACTTGGACGTGGGCGTGGAGGAGAGACTAGATCGTTCGTTGTCCGTCTCTGACAAGGCGTGGTTTTTTTTTTTTTTTTTGAAAACGATATTGGTACCGAGACTTGCTTGTCGTGGACTTGGTGACGACGGCTTTCTTCTTCCAAGGACGAAATGGTGAAGATAAAAGTACTATGCCCAATAAGATGTGCTTTCGGGGCAAGCGGCCTGCGATTGGGGATGTTTCGTTCTTGTCACACCTCAGCATATGCTTCGAGTGGACGTCGAATGGCGGTATATATATGCACATGTTGCACAGGTAGTCACCAACGATTGTTGCTTCAGCTGAATCATGGGCCGCGGATGTGAAGTTCATGCTTGAAGCGTACTCGGGACGCTCCGTGTCGATGAGTCAATTGTGATGCTTCGATTGCTCGTTTTCATATGTACATGTGTCTGATGGGCGTGCAAGGCAATGCCCTGTCTGAATGCGGTTGGCATGCGTATGGCGGGTTTGGCATTCGCATGATTGTACATGTTTTCCGTACGAGTAGCAGGCTGGCTTGGTACAGAATCATGATCACCATACACTTCAGTGTTCGCCGTTAGAAGAATCACCATGAATGCCTGTAATGGGAGTTGCTGGGCTGTTCGTGACGGAGAGCAGGTGCGTTTTGAGTGATGAAAACGCCTTGTTTGCTTCACCACTCACATGATTATCGATGACGGTCTGTACTAAAGGGAAGGTTCCTTCCCTTTGCCGGATTGTTTCAGAATTGCCGACTTCCATGTGTCACGAAGTGTCGGGATGCTTCCGCGTGCCATTCTCAACCACAGCGCTAATCAGAGTCGAAACCTCATCATCACACCCCGGCCGAGTTGGAAGACGAAACTGGGAGAGGCAGGATGTTTGCGTGAGCATGAGATCTCGAATCTCCAGAGTCAAAGTTCCGCCGGGAATGAAAAACATGAGAAATCAGAAATCGGCATGCTTGCCATTACCTTATGGCGTACCCGGTACCATGTACCACGTACCTCTCTACCTAGTCTGACGTAGCAATCGATAAGTGGTACGTACTCCGGTCTGTGAGCCATCACGCGAAGCCACGCGTCACTCAACTCACCAGACTCCATCACTCAATGCCAACAATTGGCATAACCGCTTGCCGCCTCTTGTATCGTTGAGCCCGCGGTTTTGCGGGCCGGGCAGTGCTTGGTTTGCTTCAACTAGATACTAGATGAATATTATCACTGTGCTGTGAGACCGGTGATTCTGTACTTTTCAGCGCGAATTTTCTTCATCAACCATCTCGTACACTGCCGTCGACGCGGCTTCTGGCAGCCGCCCCGCTGGGTTCTGCCTTCTGTTTAGAGGCAAGAAAATATCGTTTTAAGGCGGCAGCAGCAGCTCAAACACTCATGACCGTCTCCGCGTATCAAACTGTTGGACATGGCACTTCAGCGTAATCCCATGACAATGGTTGAAGCGAGGCAGCGCCTTGAAGGAAACGGCACGCAGTTGAGAAACTCGGCAATGAGGTAGTGGCAGCTGGCGGGATTATCGATAACAGAGGCTATCTGAAAATCCGTTTTGGGACGCGATAAGTAGGATGATGTTCTTACAATCCGAAGATTACAAGTAAGGAAGGAGCAACTCCATCTAGACTGCCACTCAGTCGAAAAAAAAAAAAAGGACTTCCATTCCCCAACGCAATGGTATGCTCTCTATTTCTGTTCTCAACACTCCATTTTCCTCGAACCGTACTGAATTCTCGCACCAGGAACCCTTTTTTTTTTTTTTTTTTTTTTTCAACACAATACTTCTTTCAGTAAAGCTTCATTGCCAGCTTCGCTTCGCACCACAAAAGCTCAGCACGGACAAAAGAAAAAAGAACATTTTTAGTCCTTTACCCTTTTTGCGTTCAGCACAATGTATATATGTAACTCTACTGCGGCGCCCTTCCTCGCAGTGACCGACCCCAAGCTTCGTCGCGAACTGGCCGGTCCGTTGCTTACGAAAGACCAAATCAACATGGTGGCGGCGACAAGAGCGGCTCAAATAGAGGCAGGCTCCGAGCTTGTCGAGGTCATGAAGGCGCTGGACAAGGAGGCTGAGAGGGCGCGGGCGAGAAAGGCGGCAAAGGCCTGGGAGCACAAGGCTGCAAAAGCGCGCGAGCTCAACAAGGCTGCCAGAGTCCGGGAGCAGAATGCCGCAAGAGCTCAGGATTAGATGTCTTCGAGAGCTCGGCATGCGAAGTTTGTCAAAGCTCGGGAAAACCAGTGTCCTTTGGATAAGCCTCCTCCCTCCCAGGCCCTGCGACGTATTAGCGAGAAGCTTGTCTGCCACACCTCGGGGCTGACTCTGCCTCGGTCAGCTCTTGCCGAATCAACGCGACGGGCGAGCTCTCAGTTTGGGGACGGGCCGAGAGCCGCCAAGGGTGAGACTATTCGCACGGAAGTAAAGCCTAACACGAAAGATGGGCACGACAAGGGGAAGTCGGTTGCATTGAACGAGGTGACGTCGAAACTGCCAGTGCGTAGTGAGACTTACAGACGGGCTTCGATCGCAACGCCGAGAAGATCATGCAACGCGAGCAAGACAAAAAGGACGAAGAAGGGGAGCCCGTCGAAAGCTCTTTGCCTTTGCTGAACGGACTCGGAGGAAGTGCCTGGGCTTTGTCGAAGCTGGTTGATACATTGGTCGGTGTTGCTTGTTCTGTTTGGTGTCTGTGTAGGTAATAGTGTTGTCGTTGTTGGCGGAGGTGTCGATGTAGAACATCTATATACCTACCTAGGTACCTACCGCCTGGGACCCAGGACCTAGAACCTATCCTACCAGCGTCACTCTTAATAATGTAATATTAATTCTTGTAACCTGGTCTGTGATGTGTCGGCGCAGCAGATACTTGGCAGAGTCGGCACAAAACTAAAATCCCGTTCTTTGTTTCTCCGTCCGCAAGTGAATCCACATCCGTTTTTTATGCGATGAGAACGTTGTTTTGGAGTCTGGACACGCGACCCCGCAAGCCCGCCGTCACGCACCATGGCATCGGACGCCTTGCAGACGGACATCATTCTGTGCCAGTCCAGTCGTCCACCTGACGCGACCAACAGCAAGGCAATAGCCGAGCGCCGAGACCCGAGAACCGCCAGGCGTTTGTTTGCTCAAGGCCGGTGTCAAGCCTACAAGGCGTGGCATCCTCCGCGAACACGGACACGGGGCTCGTGTGCTGGACAGTGAGCCAAAATTGGGCTTTCCTGCAGTCCAGGCTCGCGTCACCGGAGACGGGGAGAAATTGTCCAACGAATCGCGCGTCGGCTTCTCCAAACTGGTCACAGTCGGACACACAATGTGAAGGTGTTCTTCATTGGCTCGATCGTGCCCGAGAGCTGGCTGGCCGCTCGTTGTAGATGCTGTCAACAACTGTTGGTACCACAGAGAGGAGATGATTGCTCTTTCTGTTCCCCCGGTGAGAGCAGTCTGGTTTATCTTATATTTTTTTTGTCGTTCTGGTTTTGTTTTCTCAACATGGCGGGCCCGTCCCTGTAAATTCGAGCGTGGGCCAAGTCTGCGGCCGCCATTGCGGTCAATTGGCGGTGAAGTGATTGGATTTCGAAAGCCAGCGTTTTTAAAACATTCAAGAAGACTTGCCACGCGTCTTATTTTTTGCAAAAAAAAATAAAAAAAAAATTTCTATTATCCTCCTCCGTTGTGAATGGCAAGCTGGTGAAGATGAGCAAAGCAAAGCAAAGCATTTCACCCAAGCCAGACCTCGGCAACTTCGCCCCCCCCCCCCCCCCCCCCCCCCCCCCCCCCCCCCCCCCCCCCCCCACCCCCCACCCCACCACCTCCCCGCAATACCCATCAGTGATTGGAGAGCGAAAAAAAGGGGCGGGGGCGGGGCATGTTTGTCGTTAACCGTTGACGTCAGCCGAGGTTGCTTCACGTTCTTTTTTTTTTTTTTTTTTTTTTTTTTTTTTTGTTTTGCGAAGGCGGTGCGCTCTCGTGAGAAGAGCTCGACCGACTTGGCTGTGCTGCTCGTGGTTTTTATTTCTGCGCGCCATCTATCTGTCTGTGCTGTGCCATTTGTCGAACCTTTCTATCCCAATGCGCTCGGCTTCTTCCGCAGGAGGGCTTTGTTTTGTAATCACACAGCACGGTACAGTACACTACCGAGGCAGACGACTCCTACCTCCTTCTTCTTCTAGATACTCTTAGCCTAGGGTACTTTTTCAGCTTGACTAGGTAGGTAGTCCGAGCAGTCTAGTTTTCGGGACTCGCCATTCTTCCCGTTTCTCTCACACACAACCGTGTTCATACCTCGCCTACCGCCCCCCGCATACAAGCAGATTCGCGAAGCCAAAAGTATATTAAAAATGGCCGAGACGCAATTAAACGACTTCCCTTCCCTCTTCTCGCTCAAAGGAAAGGTTGCCGTCATCACGGGAGGCTCTCGTGGTCTCGGCCTTCACGCCGCGTCGGCGTACGTCCTCCTCCTTCTCCTCCTGCCCCCCCTCTCCGTCTGCTAACCACATCTCCAACGCAGCTTCCTCCAAGCCGGCGCCTCCAAGGTCTTCATCTCGTCCCGCAGAGCCGCCGCATGCGACCAAGCCTGCGAGGCCCTCAACGCGCTCCCCAACCGCGCGCCCGGCGCCGTCGCCGTCCCCGTGCCCGCCGACTCGGCCACCATCCAGGGCGTGAGGCACCTGCTCGAGCAGGTCAGGAAGCACACGGACCGGGTCGACATCCTGCTCGCCAACGCCGGCGCCACATGGGGCGAGGCCTTTGACACGCACCCCGACGACGCCTTCGCGAAGGTCATGGACCTCAACGTCCGGGCCGTCTTCAACACGGTCCGCCTCTTCACGCCGCTGCTCGAGGCGGCCGCCGCGGCGCACCCCGGCGACCCCAGCCGCGTCATCATCACGGCCAGCGTCGCAGGCCTGGGCATCGGCACCCTCGGCGACCGGGGCACCTACGGCTACTCGGCCAGCAAGGCCGCCGTCATCCATCTGGGCCGCAACCTGGCCGTGGAGCTGGGCCCGCGCCACATCACCGTCAATTCCATCTGTCCAGGCTTCTTCCCCAGCAAGATGACCAATGCGCTGCTGGACGTGGCCGGCGGGGTGGCCAAGGTCGGCAGCGCCAACCCCATGGGCCGTCTGGGCCTGCCCGAGGACATTGCCGGGGCCGTCGTCTACCTGGCCAGTCGGGCTGGGTCCCACGTCAATGGGGAAGCCATTGCCATTGATGGTGGTTCCATGTGGGTGAGGGGGGAGCTGGCTTTCCCTGGGGCGGGGAGCTCAAAGCTGTAGGGTCTGGTGCGGCAAGTTTTGAAAAGGAAAAGAAGAAGAAGAAACAATCATCGTCTCACTTTGAAAGCTTGAAAGTGCCGCTCTTGCCAGTGCTAAAACCCGACATGCAGCGTTTTCAAATGCAGCTGTGCGCGGCGCCATGTTTTGGCTTTATGAACAATGCCAGCATCCACCCAGGCTTCTCATTAAAGAAGAAGAAAAAGAATCGCTCTCGGTGCCCGTTGCCCCCCCCCCCCCCCTTTTTTTTTTCATCCGCTTTCTCGTTTGCGCGCAACCCAGGCCGTCGCCCTGTACACGGTGCGCAACATGCTCTCCCTGTCCTGGATATAAGGCGCCTCGATATCCTGCTCGGACCATTCAATGCCGAACCCCAGCTCCGTCACCAGCGCCATGACCTCGTCGTTGGACAGCTCAAAACTCCCCGGGTCGGCTATCCCCGACGAGGTGCTCGGGTCGTGCTCGCCGTCGCCGTCGTCGTCGTGGCCGCCGTTGCCGGGGGCCTGGTTCTCAAAGTGCCACAGCAGTGGTCCGACGTTGACGAGGATGCCGCCCGGGCGCAGGCAGTGGCGGATGACCTGCAGGTAGCGAATCAGGTTGGGCGCCGTGTCGAGGAAGAAGAGGCTCGCCACGGCGTCGTAGGTTTCCTTGTGGTCGTCGTCCGAGTAGAGACAGAGGAAGTCAGCGGCGCACATGGACATGCTGCCGATGCTGACGGAGTGGGCGAGCTCCGAGTCGGGGTGGATGTCAGGGACTCGGTAGCCGCGAAGGTGGTTCTCTCGCGTGGCGTGGTTGGAGAATGTGTGTATCCAGGGGTAGATGGTGTATCTGCCCGCGACCGGACAGTCGTTGAGGATGTGCGACGAGGCCAGCAGCTGGTGGTACGAGATCTCGTTGCCTTCGACGTCGTAGCCCCTTTTGCAGAGCTCAAACACCAGTCGTCCCAGTCCGGCGCCCGGGACCAGAACCTTTTGCCGCCGACCGTCGCCACCGGCTCTTGCCTGCTGCTGCTGCCGCCGCCGTTGCTGCTCCTCCTCCAGCGCCTTCAGGATGGGTGCGTAGCAGACTTTCCTCTCCGCCGCGCCGTCCGCCGTCCAGTCCCGGTAGAACTGGCGGATGGTGCTCCTCGCCTTGTCAATGTCCGCATGCTTGGCCACGCCAGCCCACTGGAGCGGCATCATGGGCTCGCCCTGCGGCGACACGGCGGCAAGGGAGGCGAAGTTCCGCAGGCCGTGTGCCACAATGCCCCGGGCCAGCTCCGCATTGGCGTCAATGGCCTCGTCCGTCCTGTCCAACGTTTGCAGAAAACTGAACGGCGGGGCCGCGAGCATCTTCCAGTGTTCCTGCGGGAGCGCGTAGAAGGACCGACGTCGCAGGTGAGTGACGTTGAAGTGAGCGGCTCGGGCATATTGCCTGGAATGGAATCGAATCCTACATGTTAGCACGGCCGTCGCCGGATGAGAGACGAAGGAGGCACCGCTCCTTACGTATAGAACAGGAAAAATAAAAATAAAAAAAGGTTCCAAAAACGTACGAAAACGAGTCCAGTGCACAGAATATAACCCTGATCTCTTCGGGATCCTCGATGCCGTCTTCTATTCCTCCCCAGGAACTTGGCCGTCTGGCACTTTTCGCGTCGACCCCATTGGCCATAGTTGTGTGTTTCTCTTTTTGAATTGTATTTTTTTTTTCCTCTTCTTCTTTTGGTGTTCTTCCCCGAGTACTTGGCTAGCCACTGCTCATGATGTTGGGTCGAAAGCACGGGGATTGAGTCAGAGACGGGACCAGTGAAAGGCGACCAACTGGCGATGAGTAAGCAGATATAGGGGGCAGTGGGCGTCGACTACCCAAAAGAAGAGCAACTTTTCCACTTCTCTCTCGTGGTGTTGTTTTTTCCATTCATTTCCCTTCCAAATCGCATGTCTTCGAATCGAGAAATGGAAAACGTGGGGCAGAACTTTAAATTTCGATAAGAAGGACAAGAGGGGATAAGAGAGGGGCCCCCTCGTCAATTCGTGGAAACAGCCTTCCCCCACCAATCACCCAATCATGTGATTTTGCATGTCTTGCCCACGTTCCTGCGCCGGATCGCGAGACCTTGCTGTTGTGACAAGATGGAAACATCATCATAGACTGTCCCGACTATGGGTGCGCCTGCAGACCGGCGGCTTTTCAGCTTATCGCTGCCGCTTCCTCACTCACTCGACACGCGCATCTACCTGCGTCTCAGCACGCAGGCCAAGGCACTGGTTTTGTCTCTCACGACGGCGACACAAGATGAAGGAGCCAGTCTCAAGCCCATGGGCTCCTTTGTCTATGCGCTACCGAATGTTAGTCTTTCATTCTGGAACATGCATCTTTTATTTTCGGGCGCTTTCTTCATGTTGATTGCATTCGTTTACTCATGATCTCTCGACTGATTTATTGATCATTCATTCATTTCTTGGCTGGCGTTGATCGATTGACGGTGAATTGGACGCAGCGTTTCGATGACAAACAACCTCTCGCGACCACATTATTCTCGTCAGAGCCTAGCATAGAGTTCACCACACGGCTGGCAAAACTCCTTGCGAGACGCGTTCAATTACCCGTCTATGTCACCAATTCACTGAGCTTCGCCAATGCGGGCCTGGGTGGTACGGTGGAGGAGGAAATGGAGGCGTTCAAGAACATTGCCGAGGTAACGCTGGACAGGCTGAGAGAGGCTGGTGTGGGAGCTTTCGCCGTGAACGGCGGGAACGGGGGTCTTGCGTAATGGCCGGCATGGAAACCATGCAGTACCGATTATGTAGTGGTACATACATAGTGCATGCAGGCAGGTCTAGCCAGGTCTAGCCAGTTCATGACGGTATCATCATCAATTTGAGTTCATCGCCTCCATGTGCGTCCACCCATGTCCGGCTGGACGTCCTCAAGGGTAGCCTGGGGTTGGTTTGGACTGGGCCCACAGGTTGCACCGGGTTATCGTTATCGCACCCCGCTACCCGATTTTTGGCACTGGCACTGGCATCCCCGCCAGGCGCCCGTCCCGTCAAGCTCAGTTGCTTTGGAAGCCGGTCTGCTTTCGATAGAGAGGGAAGGAAAAAAAAAAAAAAAAAAAAAAAAAACAGCCAAGAAAGACACAGGTTCGTCGATGCCATCGCTGCAGACTCTGTGCAAGCGAAAACTGCCTCTTCAATACCTGCTGCCCGCACCGCTCGTGGGCTCCTCGAGTCTTGACACCAACCAGTTCCCCCGCGATCCGTATCTCTGCAGAGGGGCAGCATCAAGAAATCCATTTTGTATGTCATTACTGCTGGTTGAGCTTGCTGGAACTCTGATTCTAAACCTTGTTCAACTTCGTTCTATCTTGTCATCTCGACTACTGATAACTAATGCGCGCTCAAAGGCCCCTGTCGCCGCAAGCATATGCAGTAGCCCCAACTCGACTCGATCAACGATCAACGCCATCGCCAGCCATCAACATGTCCTGGCAACCGGCCGCAGACTCGGTGAGGCAGCTCGCCGCCTGCCTCAAGGATTCTTTGAGCGGATACGACAAGAATGCACAGAAGAATGCCGAAGTGGTCAGTACTCCTCCCACCTCACATGGCTTTCTTTCATCTAAAGAAGGTGTTCTGATGCTCGGATAGATGCTGCGACAAGCCAAGAACTCACCAGATTTCAACAACTATCTGGCCTATCTTTTCTCGAGCCCTCACCCGCCAGAAGGCTTGAACTGCAGCGAAAATGACTACCACATCATACGATCGGCTGCTGGCATCATGCTGAAGAACAATGTCAAGAACGACTGGAAGACCATACCCCAAGAAAGCTTGAAGTTTGTGAAAATGTCCGTTCCAATAGGTCTGCAAGACGACAACACTCAGATTCGCAACTTTGCTGGAAATATTGCGACAGAAGTGATTCGAAGAGGTGGTCTGCTTACTTGGCCGGATCTGCTTCCTCAGTTGATCGACACGTTCGGAAACACGAGTGGCAGTGTCTCAACCCAAGGCCAGGAGGGAGCCATGTCCGCCATGACCAAGATCTGCGAGGACAGTCCCAGGGTGTTTATAAGGGAAATGAACGGACAGCGTCCGCTTGACTACGTGCTCCCTCAGCTCATTAATGCTACAAAGAGCCCGCTCCCAAAGGTTCGAGCTGGCGCCTTGACCGCAATCAACGTCTTCACGCCCCGTGCTTCGCAAGCGATGGAGGTATCCATCGATGACCTCCTGCAGCAACTCTTTGTCCTCTCCAGCGACGGCAGTCCTGATGTACGGCGCCAGGTATGCCGAGCGTTTGTTCATCTTGTCGAAACACGACCCGATAAATTACAACCTCATATCGGCGGCCTGGTGGACTACATAATTTCTCAGCAGAAAGGTGACGACGAAGACCTCGCACGCGATGCAGCCGAATTTTGGCTGGCTATTGGCGAGCATGATGATTTGTGGAAGGGACTCGAACCATACCTCAACAAGATCATTCCCGTGCTATTGGAGTGCATGGTCTACAGCGGGGAGGATATCGCTCTCCTTGGCGGTGCGTCGGACGACGAAGATGAAGAAGACAAAGACCAAGACATCAAGCCTGCGTTTGCAAAAAAGAACCTGGACCGACATACCACTGCAAATGGCAATGCATTCGAGGAAAAGGAGAGCGGCGATGCCCGGGCAAAGAACACAGGGATGGGCGCCGATCTGGAAGATGGGGAGATTGACGAGGCTGATGACGGAGATGAGAACCCCGACGAAAGATGGACACTTCGAAAATGCTCCGCAGCCGCGTTGGACGTCTTCGCAAAGGACTTTCGCAATCCTGTATTCGAAGCCATCTTTCCGTACTTGTCTCAGAATCTCAAACATGGCGAATGGCCGCATCGTGAGGCAGCTGTCTTGGCCTTGGGCGCGGTGGCCGAGGGATGCATGGAAGTCGTTGTGCCTCATCTGCCCGAACTCATGCCATATCTCATCACATTACTCGAGGACCCTGAGCCTGTGGTTCGTCAGATTACGTGCTGGACTCTGGGCCGCTATTCTGAGTGGGCCGCGCAGCTGCCCGAGGGACCGAAAGAGCAATACTTTGTGCCTCTGATGGATGGCATTCTTAGAAAGATGCTCGACAGAAACAAGAAGGTGCAGGCCGCTGGTGCGTCTGCCTTTGCAAACCTCGAGTACAAGGCAGGCTCTCAGCTGGCACCGTACTGCGGCCCCATCATCCAACAGTTCGTTCGCTGCTTTGGCAAATACAAGGACAAGAACATGTATGTCCTGTATGACTGTGTCCAAACGCTGGCAGAACGTACCGGATCGCTCCTGTCCAAGCCCGAGCTCAAAGACCAGCTGATGCCGGCTCTCAACCAGAGATACCATGTCGTATCCGACCAGTCCAGAGAAATCTTTCCCTTGCTCGAATGCCTGTCCTACGTCGCATTGGCCCTGGGACCGTCGTTTGCCCCGTATGCGCCACCCATCTTTGCTCGCTGCATCAACATTATTCACATGAACCTGGAGCAGAGCATGGCTGCGGCAGGCAATGCCGCTCTCGACAGCCCCGACAAGGACTTTTTGGTGACGAGTCTCGACCTTCTGAGTGCCATCATCCAGGCCCTGGGAGAGGAGCCGTCGACGGAGCTGGTCAAGGGCTCTCCCCAGCCCTTTTTCGAACTGCTGACATTCTGCATGGAGGATCCAGCCGATGAGGTTAGACAATCAGCCTATGCTTTGCTGGGCGACTGCGCAGACTACGTCTATCACTTGATGCAACCCCATGTCAACGCCATACTACCCATAGCCCTGAAGCAACTCGACCTGGATTCCGTGCTCGATGATGAAGTCGGGGATGGTTTTGGGGCCTACAACAATACCTGCTGGTCCATTGGAGAGATCACGATAAAGCACGGCAAAAACATGGCGCAGTGGGTTCCGGGGCTTCTGCAACACCTTGTTGAAATCATGTGCAATGCCCGGGTACCAAAGAGTCTCGCCGAAAACGCAGCCATTGCCCTCGGCCGGCTCGGCCTGGAAAACTCGGAGCTCTTGGCCCCTGCCTTGCCGACCTTTGCCGAGGACTTTCTCAGCTTGATGAGGAATATCGACCAGACCGAGGAGAAGGCCTCGGCCTTCAAAGGCTTCTCGATGGTCATTGCCCAAAATCCCCAAGCGATGGAGAAGGTTCTGCTGGACTACTTTGTGGCCGTGGCCCAGTACGATGATGCCGAATTGCAGGAGCCACTGAAGCGTGAACTCAAAGATGTCTTTCAGCATGTACGTTTGTTCTTGAGCCAGTCACAACACTGCAGCACCCCCCCCCCCCCCCCCCCCCCCCCCCCCCCCCCCCCCCCCCCCCCCCCCCCTCCACCCGGCCCCAATCCCCCATGTCGCTATATACTGACACATTGCTGACGAACAAAAAGGTCCTCAACGTGTACAAGCAAATGATGCCCCAGTTCAACGAATTTCTCGGGCAGATGCGGCCTCAAGATCGTCAAAGGCTCACCACGAACTACTCGGTCTGAGATGTGCTGCCTCTAGGTTCCAAAGAGTGTATTTGGGATGCAGTGCCGGAAGCGGGATGGGGTCTGGTTCGGAGGAAAAGAAAGAAAGAAAGAACGGGTATACGTGTGGGCGAATGGCTCAGGTGGCTTGTTTGCGCAAATTTTGCTGTGGGTAAATATCCAAGGGATCTCAAGGCTTCAGCTTCAACTTGAGCTTACAACGAGGCTGTTGATGGATGTTTGTGGGAAGGGGGGATGGGAGGGGTTTGGGTTTGGGTTTGCACGCACGCCCGCACGCACGCACATGATGCGCAAATCTTTACAATGCCACGGGACTAACAAACACATCATCAATGAATGTTTTGATGCTTTCATTTTTAATCTAGATAGCAATTACTTTAGATAGAGGCGACGTTTTGCGCAGGTGGCCAGCACCAATGGCAGATTTGCCCCCCAAAAATTATCTCACTAGGTTCAACGGGAGCGTACTGGCCGAATGTGCAGGACTTGTTGATTGGCCATTTCGGACATGAGAGATATGAAGGGTTTTAGTTGGGCACATTTGGTTTGCCTGGGCTGCTGGGCGCAGAATTAAATTCATCTCCGACGTGATGGAAATTCCGGCAACTCGGAAATTGGGGCACCCCAACCCGGCTACGCTGACCTGGACCACCTGAGCCACCTGAACCTGAAGCTGAACATGGACATGGACATGAATACATATAACCCGACGATAAGCGGATATGGAAAAAAAAAAGGGGAAACGGAAACAGGAAAAAGAGGGGGAAAAAAAAGAGATGGGGGGGGGGGGGGGGGTTCCCGAAAATAGAACCGCCAAGCCCTGGCTTCGCGAGGAGGTCTTTGGCGCAAAGCGGCTAAAAGTACTCCAACCAATCTATTTGAGGATCCCAGTATCCTCATCCCAATCCTGTCCCTGTAGGCTATCCCCATCCCATTGAGTTCCTGACCCTGACCCTGACCCCGACCCTGAAAGGAAGACCCTGAGGGGAGAGGAAGACCCTGAACGATGAATGAAAAAGGCCAGAAAGCAGGGAAAATACCCTGAATGATGAATAAAAAAGGCTAGAAAGCAGGGAGAAGGAACGAGGAACGAGAGAAAGAAAAGAGAGAAAAGAAAGAAGAAAGTCTGTCTCAGGGCTCAGGGGCTGCTCTGCTGGCTGGCTGTTGGGGGGAGAGGCCGCCGGTATGTGACGTGACCACCCGGGGGGGGGGGGGGGCCTT